>JAKOGI010000471.1:457500-462500 GCA_029747015.1 Carnegiea gigantea | reverse complement strand
TGACAAAGAAAGATTAACAATACAGAACTATAGGATATGAGATATCTAGAAAATTATATTGCTGAATTCAATCAATAATATTATAAAATTGGGCATAATGAGACAAATCTTGGTATGTTCCATGATAAATTGACATATCCTATAAATTCCGTAATTAATGAAAAATGCATGGCATGATTTGAACGAACAGATGTGGTTGATACCCTTGGTTCAAGAATTTTCTATTTGTGAAAATGGGTCAATGAGCAATGTCTTGATCTTCAAAAGTAGAAGAGGATTAAGAAGTAATTCTTAACTTGTTGGAATTCACCTCACCAATGGGAAAAGGTAACACCCCCAAGCCCCTAATACATGATTATTCTAACTTAATAATTTATTTACTATATATTAGCAGTGGAAGTCTTTGGTTTGGAGGTATTACCGCCACCCTAACTCGAGCAAGGCTATTTATTTATCACACTGAAGGCATTTGTGGCAACTTCGAGCTGTAGTTTGACTATTATACACTCCAAAATATAACCAGATTCAATATCTTCTGACTCTCTCTAACTTATGCATGCTTACTCAAGTTGTAAACTCAACATGATTTTTAAGCTCTGCTAAGCGTTCATATTACGCGAGAATCCACAGTGAGCATCTAACAGTGTCAAATTGTAAATATAGCAAGTTTCTCTTTTACTTCTTAAATCCTTCAGCTTGCTAGGGACAAGTTCGTCCACTAATCCATTATCTAAAACAGAAAACAAAAAAGCATTAGCTCAGCGCGTACATCCCTATGCAGTAAAATAAGCTTTGAGTTTAATTAGTTAGGCGCCCGCATTTCAAAATATTTTGTTTTGCAAACAGGAGAGAGAGAGTGTGTAATTAAAGTTGATTTGCTGCTTATTATCTGAAAGAGGACCCCTGTTGACGTCTGCAGCGATCTTGAGATAGGTGCACACCTCCTAGGTCGATCGAAAAGCCTGAGTTGCAGCCACGGCGGTAAATTGAAGGGCATAAGCCCTGATAATTGATAATTGATGGGGCCACTTGCTTAGGTAACAAAACATTGCATAAAATAATTCATTATATTAATGTCAAATTGATTTTGCGTAGTTTGATAAACAAGTGAGTTTTTGAAGAGCACAGGCAATATACATATCTAGTCTTTGAGAATATCCATCCGTTTAATTGAAAATCATTTACTGGCAGCTTGAAGTGACAGATGTAGCCTCACTTCTGCTCCAAATATGTAATTTTTCTTGATTAGTGCAAGACTAAAAAATTTTATCAAATTTATTAACTTAATGAATAACTTGAATTCACTCGACTTCTCCTTTTTATTATTAGTATTAGTTTGGTTCCATTTATTATTTTTGTTTTTGTTCAAATACCTCGTAGCGCTAACAATCACATAGTGAATGCTCGAGCAACGTAATGGTTTTACTCGTCTTGAGTTTGTTACTAATGGTGTTATCGCTAGTACCATTTGATTTATTATGGAGAGGTTGTTAACTACATTAGTTCTTCGCACTTATTAAAATTAGCGACATTATCAATAATTATTATTATTGTTGTTGTTGTTATTATTATTATTATTATTATTGTTAGAATTGTGATTATTTTTGTAATAGTTGTAATTAACGATATTATTACGAGTATTGCTTTTGTCTTGAACGAATCATCGCTAGCCATTAAACTTTGGATTGTGATATGGTTCAAAGCGACTTTATAAGCTTGGTATCCCAATCATACCATTATCATTAATGAGATAAAACCACATAAACATGTTATGTTAGTAATTTCAAATCCACAAAACTAATTGTTCCTTTCCATTTCCTTTAATAACCAAATTCTAGAATCTCCCTAACCCTATTTTCAAACATTCAAACCACTATATCCTCCCCCATGCTCCTCTGCACCATCCTTAGCTGGAAAATAAATCTTGCCATAAACTTATGCAACAATATAATACATATGCTTATATCTCTTTATTTTCGCTCGATTATCACCAAAGATTTGCTTAAACATTACTAAAGCAACCCAATTGAAATTGAACTCCATCTAACATCTAACCCCAATTACCCACTCATGACAAACACACATTTATAACACCAAATTTTCAATTTATTCAAAGATTCATTAAAATGCACTTAAAACCACCAAATTAACCATAATCAAGCTAGTAGTTTACTCTAATTTCAACCCAAACCACCAAGCCATGATCATCACATAACCCACATATTAACCTTATACGTATATACACATGTTTCTCTATTTAATCATCCTTTAGCTAATTTAAACACTAATAATCTACATAATCAACTTAACCATAATTCAAGCCGTGAACTCTAACCCCTCAAGTCCATGGCCTCAACTCATCCACCCATCATTTATTTCACTTTAATTTCATTCCAATAGACATTAAAATCAATCTCATCATCATCAAAACAACCAAAATTCAACATAATTTTCAAACCCCCCAGTCACCATACTCATCCTCATCCTTCAAGTTCACAATTCAAATTAAACCACCACACTGATTCAAAACGTTTGCAAATAAATACTCGTCAATGTTAATTACACCATTTACTAACAAAATTCAAGCATAAAAGATCAAGATTTGAATTAAAGGCTAGTTATGTCCTCTCAACCACTTGAACACGCTCAAAGAGGAGAGAGAACTGGTTAAAACTGGCAGCACTGGGACGGACGGTAGCCAGGGGGGATGGTGGCAGTGTGGGCGTCGGACAGCGGGTAGTCGCCAGTGGAACTGAGCAAAGAGGGGAGGGCGAAAATAGGGCAGCGAAGGGGAGGGGGGTCTGGTCGTGGGAAGCGGGGGAAATTTGAGGGGGGTGTTGGGTTTATTCACTTGTTTTGTTTTTGGGTATTTAGTTTAGGTAGTTTATTATAAATTTTAATTAACCCTTTTTTTCTTTTTTTTCTACCTTTTATTTGTGGAAACATAACCCCTTTTCTAGATTTTTCTTATATATATCCAACCTCCTTTTATTTTTATTCATTATGTATATATATGTATATATATGTATATGTATGTATGTATGTAGGTATGTATATATATATATATATATATATATATATATATATATATATATATATATATATATATATATATATATATATATATATATATATATATATATATAAGTGAAGTAATAGGTTTGGCTAAAATTAATAAATAAAATTGTACATTTGTCGAGTGGAAAAATTTGGGTGAAACATTTTCATTTTTTATTATTACCTAACTTCTTTTTATATACATAACTCACTTTATTATTATTATTATTATTATTATTATTATTATTACTACTACTACTACTACTACTACTACTACTACTACTATATTCGCTCGTTTATTATTATTATTAATACTTTACAAATTAGCCCTTTGACAATTAGGCTAATTTTTATTATGTGGGCATTCAAATATTTATTAGCACTTGAATGAATTATTTAAGAGTATTACGAGGTTCATTTTGAGGCCACATCACCGTTTCAACCTGCGATGCACAAATATATATATACACACACACACACACATATTCATATACATAAGGTGCTAAATTGAAATGCGGTGCCCAACTTGATTAATTTTGATTACGATAGTTTGAAGTAATTAACACGAATCTTAGGTTCAAGCCGTTACAGCCTTCCTCCCTTAAAATAAGTTTCGTCCTCGAAACTTGTAATTGGAAAGAAATATTATCTGTACCTAAAATAAGTATGGGTACTTGCTTCTCATGTCCTCCTCGGTTTCCCATATAGCCTCAGAAGTATTATGGTTGTTTCACAGGACCTTAACTAGAGAAATACTTTTGTTTCGAAATTGTTTAACCCTGTAATCTAATATCTGTACGGAACGCTCCTCGTACATCAGGTTCTCAGCTACTTCTACTAGCTCTGTGATGATAATATGTTTTGGATCTGAGACATATTTTCTGAACTATGAAATGTGAAAAATATTGTGCACATGCTCAAGTTCTGTTGGCAAATCCAATATGCAAGCCACAGTGTTTAGTTTCTCAATAATTTCATAAGACCCGATATATTTAGGGCTTAGTTTGCCCTGAGGTTGAATCTTCTCACTCCTTTAACAGGGGACACCTTAAAAAAATACCTTATCTCCCACTTGAAACCCTAATGGTCTTCTCCTTTTGTCTGCATAGCTTTTATGTCTGCTCTGGGCTACTTGGATATGTTCTTAAAACTTCCTTATCACTTCAGTGGTCTCTTGAATCAACTCAGGCCCTATGGTTAATACTTTATCGAGCTCACTCCAACACAATGGGGCTCTGCACTTCCTCTCCTATAATGCTTCAAAAAGGACCATCTTAATGGTTGATTGATAGCTGTTATTATAAGAGAATTCCACCAATCATAGGTAATCTTCCCACTTTCCTTGGAAACTTAACTTGGTCCCCAAAAACTTTTTACAGAGCTTTAGCCGAGCTTGAGACTTTTAGTCTCTATCATGCACTATATCCTTTGGTATGCCGTGTAGTCAAACTATTGCTTTGACATACAATTACAATAGTCTTTCTACACCCTACATCCTATGGGTTGATGTAAAATGAATAGATTTGGTGGGTCTGTCAACATTGATCCAAAGGACACTCTTTTTTGAAGATATAAGAGACAATCTCTTGACAAAACCCATTAAGATTAAATCCCACATTCAGGTGGGGCTTCCCAAAGGCCCCCGTTTGCGTACTGGGCATTGATGCTAAGTCCTGATCTCTTGACAAGTTGACCACTTCCACATATTCTGCAATCTCCCTCTTTAGGTTATCCCACCAACAGTATTGCTTCAGATCCCTGGACATTTTACTCCTCCTTGATTCACTGAGTAATGAGCCTTATGTGCGCCTCCTAAAATCTTCTTTTTAATTCCTCTTTATTGGGAACAGATAGCCGATTTCGTATTTTCAAGGTTCCATCCTCATGTATCATCAAGTCAGGTGACTTCCCTTGTATGACATTTTGCTGATTGCACTTCTAAT
>JAKOGI010000471.1:417500-452500 GCA_029747015.1 Carnegiea gigantea | reverse complement strand
TTCATTAGTTGGGCGCCCGCATTTCAAAACATTACATAAAATGATTCATTATATGAATGTCATCTTGATTTTGCATAGGTTGATAAACATGTGAGTTTTCGAAGAGCACATGCAATGTACGTACTTGGTCTTGAGAATCTCCCTATGTTAAATTGAAAATCGTTTACTGGCAGCTTGAAGCGACAGATGTGGCCTCACTTCTGCTCCAAATATATAATTTTTCTTGATTAGTGCAAGATTAAGAAATGTTATCACATTTATTAACTTAATGAATAATTTACATTCACTCAACTGCTACTTTTTATTATTAGTATTAGTTTGGTTCCATTTTACTTTTATTTTTGTTCATCTACATCGTAGCGTTAACAATCACTTAGTGAACGTTTGAGTAACATAATGATGTAACTCGTCTTGAATTTGTTACTAATGGTGTTATCGCTAGTACCATTTCATTTATAATGGAAAGCTTGTTAACCACATTAGTTCTTCGTACTTATTAAAATTAGCGACATTATCAATAATTATTATTGTTATTATTATTATTATTAGAATTGTGATTAATTTTGTAATAGTTGTCATTAACGATATTATTACGATTATTGCTTTTCTCTTTAATGAATCATCGCTAGCCATTAAACTTTGGATTGTGATATGGTTCAAAGCGACTTCATAAGCTTGGTATCCCAATCATACCATTATCATTAGTGAAATAAAACCACATAAGCATGTTATGTTAGTAATTCCTAATCTACAAAACTAATTGTTCCTTTCCATTTCCTTTAATAACCAAATCCTAGAATCTCCCTAACCCTATTTTCAAACATTCAAACCACTATATCTTCCCCCATTCTCCTCTCCACCATCCTCTGTTGGAAAATAAATCTTGCCATAAACTTATGCAACAATATGATACATATGCTTATATCTCTTTATTTTCATTCGATTATCGCCAAAGATTTGCTTAAACATTACTAAAGCAATGCAATTGAAATTCAACTCCATCCAACATTTAAAATCCAATTACCCACTCATGACAAACACACATACCCAATATACAAAATTATAACACCAAATTTTCACTAATTTTATTCAAAGATTCATTAAAATGCACTTAAAATCACCAAATTAACCATAATCAAGTAGTAGTTTTACTCCAATTTCAACCCAAACCACCAAGCCATGATCATCACATAACCACACATTAACCTTATACATATATACATATGTTTCTCTATTTACCTTTAGCTAATTTAAACACAAATAATCCACGTAATCAACTTAACCATAATTCAAGCCATAAACACTAACCTCTCAAGTCCATGGCCTCAACTCATCCACCCATCATTTATTTCACTTTAATTTCATTCCAATAGACATTAAAATAAATCTCAACATCATCAAAACAACCAAAATTCAACATAATTTCCAAGCCCCTCACTCACCACACTCATCCTCATCCTTCAAGTTCACAACTTAAATCAAACCACCGCAATGATTCAAAACGTTTGCAAATAAATACTCATCAATGTTAATTACATCATTTACTAACAAAATTCAAGTACAAAAGATCAAATTTTGAATTAAAGGCTAGTTAGGGTGTCCTCTCAACCACTTGAACACACTCAAAGAGGAGAGAGAACCGGTTGGAACTGGCAGCACTGGGATGGACGGTGGCCGGAGGAGGGATGGCAGTGTTGTGGGCGCCAGACGGCCGACAGTCACTGACGGAACTGAGCAGAGAGGGGAGGGCGAAAACAGGGCAGTGAAGGGGAGGGGGGTCTGGTCGTGGGAAGCCGGGGGAAATTTGGGGGGGGGGTTGGGTTTATTTACTTGTTTTGTTTTTAGGTATTTAGTTTAGGTAGTTTATTATAAATTTTAATTAACCCTTTTTTTCTTTTTTTCTACCTTTTATTTGTGGACACTTAACCCCTTTTCTAGATTTTTCATATATGTACTCAAGCCCCTTTAATTTTTATTCATTATGTATATATATGTATAGATAAGTGAAGTAATGGGTTTGGCTAAAATTAATAAATAAAATTGTACATTTGTCGGGGGGAAAAATTTGGGTGAAACATTTTTATTTTTGATTATTACCTAACTCCTTTTTATATAAATAACTCACTTTATCATTATTATTATTATTATTATTATTATTATTATTATTATTATTATTACTACTACTACTACTACTACTATATTCGCTCGTTTTTATTATTATTAATACTTCACAAATTAGGCCTTTGACAATTAGGCTAATTTTTATTATGCGGGCATTCAAATATTTATTAGCACTTGAATGAATTATTTAGGAGCATTACGAGGTCCATTTTGAGGTCACATCGTCGTTTCAACCTGCGATGTACAAACATATATATATATATATATATATATATATATACACATATACATATACATATATATATACATACATATATACACACACACACACACACACACACACACACACACACACATATACATAAAATGTTAAATTGAAATGCGACGTCCAACTTGATTAATTTTGATTATGATGATTTGAAGTAGTTAACACGAATCGTAGGCGAATCGTAGGTTCAAGTCGTTACAAAAAGAACCTGAGAAAAGAAGAAAAAGAAAATTATATAAGAAAAAGAGCTTCAACAAGCAGAGAGGCGAGAAATATAGAAGAAAATGCTATAACAAACTGAGTCTTAAGAAACGAAGATTTTTTAGAAAAGCCGCTTAGTGTCCTGTAGAAAAGAACAACTGCAAATGCTGCTAATGAATGCAAAAATAGGAAGAGTAACAAATTGATTGAAATACTGGGAAGCCTAGATTATGTTGAGCTTAGTGAACATGAGGCATTAGACCTAGCTCTAAGTAACAACAAAGGAATTGTTGAAATAATAATGAACAATGAATATGAAAAAAGTGATTATGAAGAAACAAGTCTTATGATGGAAAGTAGTTCGTTTAGCCTTGCTGATCTTTAAGGAGAAGAGTTTGTCTTAGATAAGGATCGCGAGGAAGTCAAATGAGATTAGGTTCTTCCTATAATCCAGAAAGACATGATCTATAAAAAATCTATCTTTCAATTAAAAAGGAAATACGTATGTGAAATGATGGAAAGAGACCTGGAGATAAAGGATTGTGAGTATGACATTGGGGAAGTTAATCTCATTAATTGGGAGAATATCCTTAAGCATAACAAGGATAGAAAGTATAGGTATATTCATGTTGAAAGTGTCCAAATTCAAATCACTCCATTACAATATTATGGTAAAGATATTGATCTTTACACTTTACTCTGTAATATTAGGCATACCAAATTTAATAATCAAATTATCACAGGGATAAAAACTAATTTATGTGATGGGTCAGTAGGATTCAATTGCCGACCGGGATATTATTTTGGTCTAAAAGATGACTTTGCTAAAAACTTCTTATCTCTTAAGATAAAAATAGTTGGGATGAACATGAAAAGATGAGGATATCCTTTAAGGATATTCTAAAAAATTATCTATAAATTAGATAATACAATAGACCCAATGACTAAGGTGACAATGATGGAAGCAGAAAAATTTAAAAGTCCTACCCCTATGCAAAAGATCTAGAGGATTAAGTCTAACACTCAGAATATAAAAATCGATCATTCATAGATATCTAGCTTTGCCTACCCTATAAAAATTAATAAGAAAAATGTAATAAAAATTGATGAAGAGGGTAAAATCATCATAAAACCCCAATTATTAAGAAGTATGAGTACAAGGTCAGATTGGGGAGATGGATCTTCATTAGCTAAAGAAGAGCTTAAAGAAGATGATACAATGAGCATGACCAGTGAAATGAGTAGAATGAGTTTTGAAGCTGCAAGACCTAGTATAGATCGAATAACGAGTCTAGAAAGAAAAGTCATCGGGTACTAAACTAGAACTGTTAGTGAACAAATCTATGAGGATAAATTAGTCAAAAACATGACTATGAAAATATGCTATGAAGCTACCAATACAAATCGTAATAGTATCTATATCTCAATAAATGTATATTTAGAGGGATATAATAAATACAAATTGTGTGCTTACATAGATAGTAGTTGTTCTGTATGCTTTGAAAAAAGATCATTATTTCCGAAATTTGTGTGGAAAAGAGCTAAAAAAATCCTTTACAAGTTAGAACAGCTGATAAATAGCATTATGAGCCCTAATGAGGCAATAGAAGGGTTATCCATAGAATTAGGAGGAGTTCAATGCATTACATCAGTTCTGTGGGCTACTGATCAACCCTCATATGATATGATTATTGGAAATAATTTTCAGATATTATATTATCCATGCACACAACCCATAAACCAGATAATATTCACAATTAATGGTCACTCAGTTCCTATTGAAAAATCAAGTAAGGCTTAAACTCATCAAAATATTAAGTTTACACGCAGCCAGCATGGTGAGAAGGCGATGCCAGCATAACGTGAAGTAGCATTAACAATTTCATTACTTGAGTTATGTACTAAAAAACATATTGTTGAACAATAAGAAAAATTATACAAAGAACTCTACTATGATAATCCTCTAAAATTTTGGGATAAAGACGAAACATTTGCTAAGATCACTTTATTAAATCCCAACACTATTATCCGAGTTAGACAAATGGTGTATATGCACCAGGATATTCAAGAATTTGATAAACAAATTAAAGAACTCCTTGATAGAGGATTAATCATGAATAGCAAGAGTCCTTACACCAGTCCTGCTTTCATGGTAAGAAACCATGCAGAAGAGAAAAGAGAAAAAGTTAGAATGATAATCAATTACAAAAAGTTTAATGATAATACTGTCTTTGATGGTTATTATATTCCTAACCAAATAGTCCTTTTCAAGAGAATTCAAGGAGCCTCTTGGTTCTCGAAAAGGGATTGCAAAAATGATTATTGGTAGATAAAAATGGATGAGGATAGTATTCCCTTAACTGCTTTTAGTGCCCCACATGGATATTATGAATGGATAGTAATTTCATTTGGTCTTAAAATTACACCTCAAATATTCCAGAGAAGAATGGATAACATTTTCAAAGATCTTAATTATTGTTGTTTAATTTACATCGATGACATCCTTATCTTTTCCGAGACCATAGAACAACACAAAGATGATATTTTAGCTATCACCCAAAGATGCATCGATCATGGTATTATACTTGGAAAGAATAAGTGCATCTATACTAAATAAGAAATTGAGTTCCTCGGTCTAGAGATAAAAGGTAGACAAATTATCCTACAAAAATATATTCTGGAAAAAATAGAAAAATTTTCTGAAAAAATTGACGATAAGAAGCAACTAGAAAGATTTTTCGGATGTCGTACCTATGTTTCAGATTTCATTAAAAATTTAGCCAAATTCAGAAAGTCATTGCCACAAAAACTCAAGAAAGAAGTAAGTTGGACATAGACCACTAATGATACAAAGATTGTTCAAAACTTCAAAAAGATGTGTAAAAATCTTGTTGTCCTTAATTTGCCTAATAAAGGAGATGATTTAGTTCCGGAAACAGATGCCAGTAATGGGCACTGGAGTGTGGTAGTCAAAATCAAAGAAGGAGAAAAACTCTACAAATATTGCAGTTGAGGTTTTAATAAGGCAGAATGCAACTATGCTATAATGGAAAAAGAAATCTTTGCAGTCATAAGGGGAATGGAAAAATTCTTAATCTTTTTAGCCCCAAAACCTTTTCTTATTCGAACTCCTGCGTTGGCAATTATGGTTTAACCAGTTTTCCTTCTCTATTGAGCATACACAGGGATCAAAGAACTCTCTGGCAGACAGTCTAACTCGAGAACTCGTCAATGGTGACAATCAAAGCCGACCTCCTGTCAGAAAATGAGAAAATCCTTAATAAAATATCATTCATACTAGAACAGGTTACGCCTTCTAGTAAAGTCCTTATCAATAACCTAGAATTCCACACAAAAAGTAGATCAATTTTGTTCTACTATCTATTGCCTACCTAATAGCCTAAAGATTTTTCCCTTCTAGAGTTACAAATTAGTAACCTTCAGTGTCCATATGATATCTAAGAAAAAATAAGTTCCCATGTTCGAGAAAAATGATTCAATAAGTGGTATGCAGCCTGTATCGATTTTTATCATCATTATTCCTATGATATTTGGGAATCTTTGAGTACAACAATCTATTTTTCCAATAGATCTGGAGTTGGTGGTATTTGTTTCCCAACAAATTCATTATCTCCAAATGATCCTGTATATAAAGCCCGAAAATACAGGATGGTACTTTACTTCACAGAACTCCCAGATCCAAAATTTCTATTTTTCTCAACTCTAACAAAATTCCAACAATGCATGTTTAGAAGGATCCATTGGATTTTCACATCCCGTAATGGTCCAACAAAAGTTCCAGTTTACAGATGCCTTACTTTAGAAGTTTATCGTGCCCTGATTGAATATGAAAATGGAAAAGTCAAACCAGCCCATTATCTTGTCCAGATTGTTGATTGCAATGATCCTTATGATCAATGACAAAATTAGATTCATGGAAATCCGGTGCATCTAGTTACTGACCTTGCTTTATCAAGGACTATTGGATTTTTCAACATTTATCACCAATGTTGGGCATTAATCGAACAAGGAAAAACATTAATGCATTATGAAAACACTACACTCACTTATGATAATGAGTTTAAAGACTACATGAAGGTAGATAGAGCAGTGTCAGGAGATATATTTGATGTTGGAGCTGAAAAATTCTTATCAGAAAAAGAAAATAAATATCTCCCTGAATTATTTGAAGAATGAGACCCAGAGCATCTTAAGCAACTTGATGAAGATTTTGATGATTATCCAAATAATGATGATCTAAAAAATATAATTTGAGATGAAGGCATGCAGAATCTCAATAATAATGACTAGTATTGTCATTATTAAAAGCTCTGAAAAGTGCCTATCCTATTATTGTACTATCTTAACAAGTGTCTGGTTTTTAAAATAAAGCAGTGTACTATAGTCGTCAGTGTGTACTATAGCCATGTAAAAAATTAGTATGTACTGTAACCGTTAGGGCATCCTAGGCACCCCCATCCCCTCTATAAATAGAGAAGTCGAATGCTGAGAAAGAATACAGTCATTTGAGCATTCTTGAGCAAGAGAAAAGTTGGGATTCTTCATTTCTCTATGAGCAACCATCTCTAATTATCTTAGTTTAAAAGTTCCTCTTCAAAACTTTTCATTGTAACATTTCTACTTTCAAGCTTTCAATAAAATAAATTTTCCTAGCCGGGAACATTACCCAATTGAACTTTATGTCTTAAATATTATAATTTTTTGATTAAAGTCTCACTATCCTTTAAAAATAAGTAAAACTTGATTAGTGACTATGGTCCGAAGTAGGAAACGAAATGGAAACTAGAGGAATGTTGGAGTCCAACGCCGACTATGTTCAAGTAATGGTCGAAACTCTTTAATTAAGTTTCAAATATTTTGCTAAGTATGGTGTGCCGTTAAACACAAAAAATATAATATTTAAGATATACGTAGTAGATTATGATAACTTTGGCCAGTAACTATTTTTTAAAATATTGTCCCTTATTAATAGTTTACCTAAAATAATAGGTACTTTGGAATATATTCTAAAAATATTAATCCCTAAAAATTATTTCCAAAGAATCTGGATACCACAAAGTCATACATACATATATATATATATATATATATATATATATATATATATATATATATATAGGCATATATATATATATATATATATATATATATATATATATATATATATATATATATATGTTGAACTTCTTGTAGGTGCAAGATAAATTGAATTGTCATTAATATTGTTCCGGGTTCAACTCCATGTTGTAGGTGAAACTTGTTAGTCTTGTCTTTATTAGTGGTATACATGTAAACATGTATAATTGATTACGTTGACAAATGAATCACTTTTATTTTTAATATGAAATGTTATTTATGTGGTGTGCAAATTCAAAAATTTTAAGAATTCATTGAACCTATTTGAATGGTTGATGTTGCTTATGAGACATATAGTCGATGATATGTGTTAACCTTGAAATATATTTGGAACCATCTGGATTACCTAAATAGATTTTCTAGGATACGACAACTTATTATCATACACATCGTAATGAAAAAAATACTATCAGTAAGCGTCATGTGCATAGCTTCTTCCATCGAAAGATTCAAATTTAACGTTGAACCCCAAGCAATAAGGCTTGTGGTTGAACCATAAGGTTCAATTATTAAGGTTTAGGGTTTAGGGTAAAGTTTTGTGGTTTAGGCTTTTAGGTTTGTGTTTAAAATTTTGGATTTAGGGTTTATCAATATTCGTTTTATATGATTATAAATTATAACCTTAAAGTCAATGTAAACACAAAAATATACTTTAAACACTAAACCTCAAACCTAAATCATAAAAACTAATCCCCAAATGCTAAACTGTGATGCTTGAACCTTGAAGTCGAACCCTAAACCTTTTCTCACTATATATCAGATAGATATCATTAGCAATAAACTCCAAACAGAGGACACTACGCCATATATTCGAATAGATTTTGATTGCAACTTTAAATGCCACAAGTATACGGCTATTGCCGTAGTACGTGAGGGTCATCTCCACAGGAACGATTGAAGAGATAAAGGTCACTTAATTAGTAAACTAAACTAATTGATCTAAAATTAACTACATGAGTCCAAATAAAGCAACTTAAAGAGAACTCATGAACTTCAAATCGAGAATCAAATTCTAACATCATGATTCAACTCAGCACAAACAAGAACGAATCTAATGTTTAGTAATGAACAATATCCTAAAAATAAGTAAACTTAATATCATCACTCTACTCTAAAGGAGGGGGAAGAACAAGCTTCATTGTGTGAGCTATTCAAAAACAGGGGTCAAGATGCATGAAGAACCGAACTGAATGAATTGATCATAACACTAAACAGAGTAGGCGAGGGGAAATAAAGAGTCTCAGGCTAGCTAGCTCAACCTAGTTCAAGTGTCCTCCATTAATGGGGGGCACCAAACCATGCCTAAGCCAAAAAACAGAGGAGTGAAAGGTACAAAAACAGGGGGATTCAGGGGTACCTATCTTAGCAAAATCAAAGCCCAAATCAACCCGTCTAGAGCAAACTCAACAATAGCCAAAATGCATTGGACATTCATGAACAATTCAACAATCGACTAATTCCCAGGTGCAAAAATTAACCAAAAGCACAGAAGAGCACCAAAAGAAACCGAGGAGCACAAATGGGAGAAGGGAAACTGAAATTATTGAAAGTAAAACCTGGAATTCGTTTAGTATCACGCTGAGAATCAACCAAGGCTATTCCAAACTAACAAAGCAAAGTGTAAAAAGATGAAATTGCTGGCTAGAAAATGGATCTGACATTCGAATTCTAAAACCGAAATGAAAAGAAAAATGAACCCTGAACTACTAATAACTGAAATTAAAATGAAAATACCCTAAAATTGAACCTAAAACTTGAAACTAAAACCTAGATACCTCCTTCTAGCACCGCAACCTCAATTTATAGTCGCTTCAAGTAGGTTCCTCCCTTTTCTTGGTCATTCGATTTGGCTTCCGTGGATGGTGTAGATGACAGATGCACTAGCGTTGATGGTGGGAGAAGATGAAGGAGATGGTGTGGTGATGCGTGGGATTCGGATGAGAGAGAAAGGAGTTCGAGAGAGAGAGGGGGGGGAGTGAAGATGGTGGTCCTGTGATTGGGGGGTTATCGGGTTCTATCCTGTGTTTGGGCGAAGACCGAGAGAGGAGAGAGAAAATGAGGAGCTCAAGGGAGGCAGGTATGTGCCAAGCATGTGAGGCGGCTGTAGCGCCCCCATCCATGGCACCCAACTCGATAAAAACAAAAAAAATTGAGGTCATTAGAATGTGTATTGGGTTCGGGCTATTACAGCGACTGGGATTTCATTTTGGCTTTCCTTTATTTTTTTATCTTTCCTTTGGGTTATAAAAGAGGTTGGGCTTGAATTAGCTTTGCCCAATTCTTCATTTTCAACATCTCTTTATCTTTTCCCATATTTTTCCCGAATCATTCAATACCAACGAAACAAAATAAAATCAAATAAAAATCTAAAAATAACAATTATTACGAGCATAAACTGGGTATAAAGGTATCGTAAAAATATCGTATTTTTGGTGCAAACACCAGATTATTTAGTTACTAATCCATAAAACCAACATCTTGAACTCTAAACCTTAAAAAGCTTAACTTGAACCTAAAATGTTGACGTACATATATGTTTTCATCATATGTGGAAAAGGTATTTGCTAACCTGAAAATATAAGAATAATTAACTAGGTTAACTTACTTAGATTTTGAGGTCTATTATAACTATATATATATATACACACACACACACACAGTCATCACATGAGATATGTACACATTGGTGCATGTGCTAATGTGTATCAACTTTTATGAATCAAGTTGCTAATATTTACACGATCCCTATTTCCTTGCCTAATTGCCTTATTTGCTCCTTTTTTCTATTTTTTTTTGTTTTTTTAAAATTAATAATGCACACACCCTAAACTCGCTTGACTTACAAATATTTGGGTCTTCCTTAAAAAGGGGTTTTATTCGATTGCGCAAAGCACTTATTTCATCGCCTAAACAGATGTGTAATAAAGCAAAATAGCACATATTCAAGTCAATTAAAGATATAAAATAAAGATGGTGACTTTGAACATTGGTGCCTAGGTATTTATTCACTTTTTTAGACTTTTTTTTGTTTTTCTTTTTTTTTCCAATTTTTCAAGAGCTTAAAAGGCAACTTTGGCCAACAAAGAGTTCACATGCCAACTTAACAACAAGACCCTAAGAATTGATGATAAAGTGAGCAAGGTAGGCACAAATCACACATACGAGACGGGGCTATTATGAAAAATCGAATCTACATCCTCAACTAGACATCTCATCATATAAACTGTACTTACATATAACTCAATGAGCTAGCCACATAGGATCACAACTATCTAAGAAAGCACACAAATCCCAAAAGAAAAATAAAATTTTTTTGGGTGAATTTTTCAAAGTTTTCAAAAAATGTGTACAAATGAGCACCTCACCCCCACACCAAAACTTCATAATGTCCTCATTGTAGAAACTAACGTACTAGAAAGCAATCACATAAGCTATACAACTACAAAACCGAACAAAACCACAGATATATACAAACTAAGACACCAATAAAAATCACAAACAAAACCAAAAACAAACACAAGATCACCAAAATCAAAATCTCAAAAGAATAGCAGAAATAAAACCAACTCTTAAACAAACCAAACTACTAAATGACCAAAATTAAAACCAAACCAAAACAAAATAAGGGCCAAACATACTTAATCGCAAAAATCAAAAAGCAAAATAACTAAATAAAGAAAAACAAAAACCTAACAAAAGAAAACAAAGCCAATCAAGATCAAAACAAACATAATCACCAAAATGAAAAACAAATCAAGGCCAGCGATATACTAAATACCAACCTAAACCAAAAGAAACCTAAAACAAAATAAAATACAAAAAAAAAAGCTAAATAAAAAACCAAAAAAAACCACTAAAACACCAAAAAGGAAAATAAAACATACATAACCAAAACAAAGCCAATATATTGAACAAAAATAAAGTCAAAGAAAAAGACAACTCACAAAACGAAGGAAACAAAACAAACTAAAAAAATCCTAGATATCCACAATCAACAAGTCTTTATAAAACAATAACACAAGCAAGGGTGATCTTAGCCAGCATGGCTCGATAAATCCCAAATAGCTCCACAAGATTGACCACCAATATAATCATAATTCTAAATATCCACAACTAAATATGAAAAGAAAGAAAAGAAATGAAAAAAAGAAGAGCGGAGGGTGGAACGATCATACCAGGTTGGGTACTTATTGTACCCAAACTAAATGCCTTACTTAGATGCTGTCGAGGAGGACCATAGAGCATCAGCCACTCCATGACAACTCATAAGTTGCTACTCGTATCGAAACCAACCAATGAACGAAGTAGCTTATCAAATAATTGAGCCCAATCCTCGCAAAAATACAAGTAGTTAGAAACAGGAAGAGGAGCCCAAAAAAGGTGCATAAATGCAATGCAAGTTAAGACCCTCTTGAGCTTATCAAAGTTCTTAGCCCAAATAGAAGAGCAATATGTATATGCAAAATCAGCCGCACAAGTCAATGGCCTAACAATGATGTGACTATATGAATGTGCATGTAACACCCCCAACCCGAGGAGGGGTCACACTGTAAGGACTTCCTGGAGGGAAATCCTTGAGGCTCTTAAAGATCTAGGTTTGGATTAGCATTTAGATATGCATTCTAAACAAAACTGCAAGAACTTCCCTTGTTTTGGCGATGTTTTAGGGTCTTACTCAACTAAGGGTACCTGAAAACTGGTAATAAGACAATACATGTACTAAAATAACTAAATCCATCGCCTCGGGCCACCCGGATTACTGACAGTCAACCAACCGACACAAGGGTTAACGTAATACATATACAGGTACAGAACTGACTACATACTTTCACATACAACAATAAACTTAAATATTTACAACATGGTGGGCATCGAACACTTGCAAGCTGGCAAAAGACTTCTGATGGGTTGGCATCAATATAACTTCAAAATATCTCTTATACCTGCTTAAACTGAACCTGGAAAAGGGAATACGTAAAGGGATGAGCAACCGCACACTCAGTGAAAATTTCCCTACTCCTTAAAACCAAAACCATTTGTAGGTAATAATACCAATACTAGTCACATATCACATATTTATACAATATTATCATATTAGGCAATCATAACCCCCAAGAAAAGATTACTACCCTTATACTTCACACTAGTCCTTCAATTCATCCCTAGGCCCTTAATGACCAATCTTCCTTTCTAACAAGCATTCAAGCACGTGAACAAGTAAGCACAAAGAGTGAGTATGAAACTTTCGACATACTTTTAAAAACACAGTGACTCTTAATATACTCCAAGAATAGTTTGTAATTCACGCCAACTTCTTTAAAGCTTATAATTCTTTCTAAAAGTTCTCAAAACATCTAAACTAGTAAGAAAGACTTAGTAGGAAATATTCTTCCATAGAATATGCACATTGAAAAGCTTGAACGTACGATGCATTACTAGGATGTAACCATACTTCATTTGAAACTTCATTTAACTATACTTGGAGACACGTTCATAAAATATGTGCAGGATATGAACATTGGAAAGCTTTCTTTTTTTTTTTTTCCTTAAAAACACTTTACTTAGCCTCTTGAGGCTCATATTCTTTAAAAGAACTTCTTTCGTAATGGTCCTCTAATGACCCGTATAAGCTTTTCAAATCTTATTCAATATGGCCTCGTAATGGCCCTTAGAAATCTTTCTTTTCTGAAATGCTTAAAATGGCAAAATGTCAATTTCCTATTTATTAGGAACTTACTGATAGCATAAAAATATCTTATTGTGCTGGCTAGGGGAGATCTGCACTGCCCCTAAGTGAGATTGTTACTTACAACTCACATTATCCCTGGGGTGTACGTACTTAACTTTTTGGCCAAAACGCGTCTTAGCAGAGTAACTCTAACTTCGATAATGTCCTCTGTGGGGCAACAGCTCACACCAAGATAGTCATATCTTGAGTCCAGTCCCCCTTAAGGTTTTATCACATGTCACTCATCATAATATATCTGGGTAACAGCTCACACCAAGATAGTCATATCTTGAATCCAGTTCTTGAGAACAGCTCGCGCCATCTTTGCGTCCAGCTCCCAACATTATCTTTGGGGGAAACAGCTCACGCCATCTTTGCGTCCAGTTTTCACCTCAAGGTCTGGCCAATCGCCTAGCACTTTCTTAACCTTTAAAATGTATTTCATTTCTCTTTTTCAGTTGCTTACTTCGCTGAAATCTTACTTTTTAACAAAACAACCACAGCCTTTCGAAATGTTTATAGTTCATTCGTTTTTAACTTAAAAACTTCTTATAAATGTAATAAGTTTGCTAACTCGTAAATTGACTTCGTTTTTAACTTAAAACTTCTTATAGACGAAATAAGTTT
Source organism: Carnegiea gigantea (assembly GCA_029747015.1). Classification (NCBI taxonomy): domain Eukaryota; kingdom Viridiplantae; phylum Streptophyta; class Magnoliopsida; order Caryophyllales; family Cactaceae; genus Carnegiea; species Carnegiea gigantea. Next base: position 438,398 of record JAKOGI010000471.1, on the reverse strand, counting down.
GCTAACTCGTAAATCGACTTCGTTTTTAACTTAAAAACTTCATATGTACGAAATAAGTTTGCTAACTCGTAAATCAATTTCATTTTTAATTTAAAAACTTCTTATAAATGAAATAAGTTTGCTAACTCATAAATCGACTTCGTTTTTAACTTAAAAACTTCTTATAAATGTAATAAGTTTGCTAACTTGTAAATTGAAACTCATTTGGAACTTAAGGTACTTAGTTAGCATTTCATTCAAACCAGGTTCGTAATAAAATTCTCAGATGCCACTTTTCAGTTCGTTTCAAACCTTTTTTAAAAAAAAAAAAACCTCAAAAAGGGGGATGCATAATAACTAAAGCCTTAAAATGTTTTCAAACTTATCACTATTCCAAACATAAGGTGCTTGGGTTGCTTATAATTCAAACAAGGTTTCTTCATAATTTTTCAACATAAATGCTTCTTAAAATCATAATAATTTTACTAGCTCGTAACTCAAAACTCAATCGAAACTTAAATAAGCAGCTAGCATATAAATCAGCTAAATTTTATAATTAGTACCTTAAGATGTCCTTTTCATGACGTTTAAATCCTCTTAAGCACAATGAGAAGTTATATAAAAACCAATGCCTTAAAATGTTTTCAAAGTCACTTTTAGTTCGCTTTTAAACTTCCTAAACCTGTTGACTATTCAGTCGAGTTACTCACTGAGTAGTTTGACGATTTAGGATTTCTTTTAGGTTACAAAAATCTTCATAAACAATCGGCCAATTGGTAAGTATTTAAAAGCATTCGCAATCATGAGAACAAGGTTTCTAAACGACCCTTCTTTTAAAAGATATCTAAAATTTCAAGAATTGTTCACATAGTGTCACGTAGCACATTGGGGGAACAGGGGTTCGCACATAGCCCATTCACACACTTCATTGCACAACTTGGCAGATTCTGCCCAATGAGCCACACATAGCCTTCGCAATTGACACGATTGCAGCAATTCATAACTCAGGCTCTCTCCTTATACAACACCGACTACAAGAATCTCAAATTTCTCATTAATTCCACTTCAAACCATCCAACTACCAAGTTGGGTTCAATATTAACATGCACAAATCAATAATACATAGAACGATCATATATTGGCACAACGTTCATGCTTAATAACCAACATAGAGTTTAAGTGTACTAACCAATGCAATAGAGACTTTAAAGCGATATTTTGCTTTCGAGTTCGCAAACCAATATCCATAGGCATAATCTTCTATTGTAATTACTACGAATAGACTATTGATCATGCCTAAACTGATTTAGCCATAATCCTTAGACCCAATTCAGTTTACTCCACCATTATTTTAATTACTCAACTAGCCTCTTTAGTCTTCAAAACAGGATTCAATTGTGATAAACTGCTACTATAACAATCTTACAGCACATTTTGTTTATTCCGAGATCTTCAACTAACCGATTCATTCAACCATGCATTGAATCAACATGCAATCTAACCCAAAATCAGTATCATGCTTGTAGTATCTCAATATCGATTCTAATTCACCCAAAATAATTTTGAAGCTCAGAATCGACATGCACTAAGTAAATTTAATTAAAATCGTTGAAGATAGTAATACTTAAGAGTAAAGAAATCCCCACCTCAATTCTAAGCTAGGTGTTCGTTCGAAGGGCTTGCTGGCTCGACTTTAGGTACTCGAACAACTTCAAATTCCCGACCTTGCCCTCTGGTCGCACGATTAGCACCCAATTCACACCCAAACTCACAAAATTCTAACCCTAAAATAGACCCAAATTTCACTTACTGAGTTGAGGTTGAATTGGGTGTTTGAAGTTGCGAATTTTTACTCCAATTTATAGAAGATTGAAGTAACTAAGAGCTGAATTGCATGGCCATACCTAGGCATGTATTCGTGCTCTAATTCATCACCCCAACCTACCTATGGTGGTTTTGCTCTTATCTCAGCCCAAAGTTCGCACCAATTGTTACTAGCTTGAAGGGGTGGTCGAATGGGTGGTCCTTGCAGGCTAGGTGTGGCAAAAATTTGCTACAAATCCAAGCTTGAAGGCAGCATGTATGGTGGAGGAGAGGGGGAGGAAGAAGGTGAAGCAGAGAGGAGAGGAGAAAGACTGTCAGGGGGTCGCGGGCAGGAGGAAAGAAAAGGGGTCGCATCAAATTACAAAAATGCCCCTCCATGCTATTTTTGTTCCAAGTTGTTCGATACTTGGCACCGCTAGTCTAATTCGTAATCCGAATTCTAAACCCACTCATCGATTACTCGTTTCCAAAAATATTTAGGTTCGATTTAATAAACATCGAACTACTTCTAAGGTTGATAACCTAATCGCGTTCGGGTTCCTATTTGAATTAGTGCTGGTTAATAACCTTTCTTAACGCTGAGTAAAAGTCGTCGAAAGATTTTCAAAACTAAGAATAATATTAATAATAGTAATAATAACAGCAATAATAACATTCTTTTTAATGAAATTGGGCACATAGAAAATAATTTAACTCAGATCGTTAATAAAATACGATTTTTATAACGTAAAAAGAGCGCTACAAGCATCTTAATGAAAAGTAAAAATACACAGGTATTACAGCATAGGCCATTGAAAGTGGTCTGATGGACCAAAATGAAGTGCAACATCTCTAAAGGGAGAGGGGAAAGGACCAAGAGATGGCTAGTCAAACGAAATATGACAATCAAAGCTCAAAGGATGGCCTAAAGTCAAGTCCCTCACCCTAAAGTGGTCCTCGAGTCTACCTATATCACTGTCCTCAAGAGTTTGATCTAAACAGGAATGACAAAGCATAGAAGTCTCAAACTCTACAAAAATAGACTCGGGATGGTTTAAAGAGGAGAGGAAGAGGGAAAGGGGAGAAGAAAGGGGTGTCATGGGAGGGGCAGGCCCTAAGTCAGGATGACACTCATCCGAAAAGGGATTATTAAGCTTATCAAGAGGTGGAACCTCACTAAAATCTACATCAAAAAGCTCCTCAAGAGAATGCTCCTCAGAAGTAGCATCACCCTTAAGCCTCTCACCCTCCTCAAATTTGCAAGATAGGGTCAAAGGATTAGATGGGTCGGGAAAAATCAGGACATCGTTAGTGATGTCCCTAGGTGTGCTAGGCTCAAGAGGGGAAACGTGTAGGGATATAGGGGTGTCATTCTCTTTCCTAAGATCGACAAAAGGTGTATCAACATGTGTATTGGGCCTTTGGGGATGAAAGCACTCAAAATCATCAACTGGACTAATATTAGGCATAGGATATCCTAAACTAGGGCCAGTCACAGGCGAGTCATTATAACATTCCCTATATTGAATATCAGAAAATTGTCCCATCATGTCCTTGATACAATGTTCTACTGCATCTATACAAGTAGATAATGGACAAGAATGCATTTCATGACTAGAAGATTGACAATAATTGCATAAAACAGGAGGCACATAAGCTTGTTAAAAACATGGGTCTCTAAATTGATCCTGATAGTGAGGTTCAGAATGATAAACATAAGGATCTGAAGAAGAGTGAACACGAGCTTCTTTAGCTTGCTCAAACTCCCAAGTTTCCCGAGCCAAGTATTCAAAGAAATCTCAAACCTCGTACGGAGTTTTAGACAACAAGCCTTGAAAACTCCCAAGACACATGGACTTAATATAACCTCTAAATTCATCATTTAGACCCATACAAATAACCTCATAAATTTTTCAATTTTTAAAATTTTGATTCAATTGAGCGCAATAATCATTGAGTCTCCAAAAATATCTCCAAAAAGACTCATGCTTAAACTGAGGAAAATTGAAAACTGGCATTTTTTTTCTTTCAACTTTTAAAATTTTCAGTTTTTTTTTGAGGTTTTTTTTTTAGCAGAGGAAAAAAACAAAAAAAAAAAAGACACCAAGGCCACCAATGAAAAGCGATTAACTAACTAAAGCAACGAAATAAACCAAATAAGACAATGGAAATCAACCAAAAACAAAACTAAATTACCAAAGCAAAATGAGCACCAAAAAGAACTGCAAACAGTGACCTAATTTCCAAACCCTCATCCCTGTCAACGGCACCAAAAACTTGTTTGAACAGATTTTGAGTGTAACTTTAAATGCCATAAGTATGCGACTATCGTCACAGTACTTGAGGGTCGTCTCCAAAGGGACGATGGAAGAGATTAAGGTCACTTAATAGTAAACTAACTAATTAATCTAAAATTAACTACATAAGTCTAAATAGAGCAACTTAAAGAGAACTTATGAACTTCAAATTGAGAATCAAATTCTAACATCGTGATTCAACTAAGCACAAACAAGAACGAATCTAATGTTTAGTAATGAACAATATCCTAAAAATAAGTAAACTTAATATCATCACTCTAGTCTTAAGGAGGGGAAGACCAACTACAAGCTTCATTATATGAGCTGTTCAAAAATAGGGGTCAAGATGCATGAAGAACAGAAACGGGACTGAATGAATTGATCATAATAGTAACCAGAGCAAAGGAAGGGAAATCAAGAGTCTCAGGCTAGCTGGCTCAACCCAGTTCAAGTGTCCTCCATTAATGGGGAACACCAAACCATGCCTAAGCCAGAAAACAGAGGAGTGAAAGGTACAGAAACAGGAGGACTTAGGGGGTACCTATCTTCACAAAATCAAAGCCCAAATCAACCCATCTAGATCAAACTCAACAATATCCAAAATGCACTGGACATTCATGAACAATTCAACAATCAGCTAATTCTCATGTGCAAAAATTAACTAAAAGCACAAAACCACAACCAAGAAACTCGAGCACCAATAGAAACCGAGGAGCACAAACGGGAGAAGGAAAACTGAAATTATCGAAAGTAAAACCTAGAATTCGTTTAGTATCACACTGAGAATCAACCAAGGCTATTCCAAACTAACAAAGCAAAGTGTAAATAGATGAAATTGCTAGCTAGAAAATGGATTTGACATTCGAATTTCAAAATCAAAACGAAATGAAAAATGAACCCTACACTACTAATAACTGAAATTAAAACGAAAATACCCTAAAATTGAACCTAAAACTTGAAACTAAAACCTGTTCTCTGTAAATTAAATTGAGGAGAAGCCTATAAAAACAGGAATCAATGATCCTCCAAATGCCCATGAAATTAGAAGAGTCTATTACAAGGTAGGAAAAAACAGCGGGGAAAAATCCCCGTTGGGGCCACGACGAGGATTAACTCCCCGCCGAGGATGGGGACGGGGGATGATTTTTTCCCCGCAGCGGGGAACGGGGCGGGGACTCCAGCGGGGACGGGAACGGGGAATATACTCCCCGTCCCCAACCCGCCCCGTTGCCATCCCTAAGTCTATCTTTATCATCAGTTTTGCGTAATTGGCTTTTTGTGCACTCACAGAAGGGTACATAGCCTATCTTTATTACACATTTTTTTTTATTTCTACATGAATGGCCATTGGCTAGTATGAAACTCTCCTTAACTATGCCTTAACAGTAGTCCTATTTGACACACAGCTGTTAACAGTTAATTATTTATATTAACTATTAATTATTAACTATTTGAATTAGTTGTTTGTATTAACAATTTGAATTAGTTGATTTTAAAAAAAGTGTTTGGTAGAACTAGTTGTTTCTAAAAAAGATATTGGTAAAATTTTATTTATGCATTTATCTATAAATTACTATTAAATGGCACATTGTGTAACTTTTTTAAACTTTTGAACAATTATATCATTTCTACAAAAAACTAATGGTAATAGCTTTTTTAAAAACAGTTTTTTTGAGACAAACAACTATCGTGAATAGTTATTTACCAAACACTCTTTGTCTATTTGATTTGGTCAAAACAACTAAAACTCTCCCAAACAAGTATTTTTTGTCCAAACAGCTGTTATTATCAAACACCTACAATGTCTCTCGTAAATAGTTTGTATGACTGATTTAGCTAGACTGCTTTGCAAGTGTCTTTAATGAAAGCATATTCCTTTGAATTTATGATAACTACTTATCAATAACATTCAGTAAATGATACAATTTAGCATAATTTAATACAATCCAATATATTCAGTATAATACAACATTATTTAACACTTGTAAAAAGTATTTAACGGGTTAGGTTGTGATTAAACACAAATCATGTCACTACTCATCAATAACTGGACTTATTTTACTAATGGCATAAGTAAAGTTACTATTATGTATTTTAAAATTATGCCAAGATTGTAGCAAATGCTTTATCTTAAATATGTAATGTCGACTGTAGCCTGATGGTATATTGTCAATAGTTCTAACCATAATATTCTAAACAAAAATTATGCATCAATTTCGAGTAGGTTCTTGAAATATTCTCAGTAGACAACCTGATGACCTTTTAAGCCATACAGGGTTGGGATTTTTGTCTTATTAATTACTGGAGACATCAGTTTAACTGATTGCAGCTACACGTTAGAATTATTGGGACAGCATCCAGAGGTAGTTGAATAAGTAGGTACAATAAGTCATTTCATGTCTACAAAGCTTCTAACGGGACAAAAATGACAAGTATACTTTCTCACTGTGCCATCCAATCACGTCATGACCAACGTACGACTTTGTTTTCTGAAACATTTACATGTAGTTCCAGAGGGAGATCTGCACGATTGGGAGTTAGGACAACAAATACAATAATATAATGGACAAAAAAAAAAACAGAAAATTTAATTTTAGATTTAGGTAGCATTTGTTTCGAGAAAAAATAATTTTTTAGAAAAATAATTTTTTAGTTTTCTGTTGTTTAGCATAATATAAGATTGAAAATTATTTTTCAAGGAATATAATTTTTCCCCCAATTGAGGAAAATGATTTCCTTTTTGAAAAGATAGGAAGTTGATTTTCCTTTTCAACTCTTTAATTATATGATCATCAAAAATTTACGTGCAAAATTTGATTTCAACGGCTCGGATAGAAACTTGACTATCCGATAGAAAACATTAAAATAAACTTAAAATCTAAATTTTCAGCTCAAGTTTCTTTAATTTGATCGATATTTATCTCCACCACGATAATTTAATCGATATTTTTTGCCACTAAAATAATTCAGTCGACTCGCCAATAAAACAATTTCAACGGTTTGGATTGAATCTTGATCATTAGATAGAAAACATTAAAATAGACTCAAATTCAGATTCTGATATTGATACTATTTCATTTGGTGAACATTTTTTTTCACACCGACAATTCAATTGCTATTTTTTGCCCTTAAACAGTGCAGTCAATATTTTCACTACTAGAATAATTACAATAGTTTGAATTGAAACTTAATCATTGGATAGGAAAGATTAAAATAGGCTCAAATTCAGATTTTGAGCACGACAATCCTTCATTTGATCAACATTTTTTTCCATTATGACAATATAATCGATATTTTTCGCCACTTAAACAATTCAGTTGATATTTTTGTTATTAAAATAATTTCAACGGTTTAGATCAAGAATTGATTATCTGAGAGGAAGTATTAAAAAACAACTAAAATATAAATTTTAAGCTCAAAATTTCTTCATTTAGTAAACGTTTATCTTAACTATGATCATCCAATCAATATTTTTCGCTATTTAAACAATTCAGTAGACGTTTTTCAGTTTTTCATAGAAAATAATTTATCTTGTACTAAATAACGGAAGATCTGATATGAAAATTAATTTTTCTTGGAAAAATATTTTCCACAGAAAATGATTTTATGGGAAAATCATTTTTCTTCCCATCAAACACTACCTTAGTTGAATTTCTTTTATGTAACAATAATGATCCTGGAAGCTACACATGTTAGAGTAATGGCAAAAAGGTAACTTTTCTTCTCTTTTTTATCTCTCACATTTGTCCCACATGGAACTTTTGGGTGTTGTTTTGAGGGGTTCATATATCCCATTTCCTTACCCATGTTGAATAATTTAAGACCATGCTTTATGGGATTGAGGGTGTCTAGGGCTGCCACATGGGCGTGCGCACCGCCGCCGCAGGCCCGGGCCAGGCCGGGCGCAGGCCGCGGGCCTAACCTATCTTTTTGAGAGAAATTTGTTTAACATTTTGATAACAGATTATGCTAAAATCCTCCGTGAATCACTCTCTACCATTATAGCCTTCCTGATCTTTCTCCTCACCTTGAATGTTGCCAGATCTTCTGTCCCATTCTACGCCTTTTTTTAATGGTAAGATATTCTGTCTCTTTTTACGTCATTTTAATGGCCTTGTAACAGCCATTTTTTCCCCTATAAATAGAGGCCTTAATAGCATGACTCCATGCACCTGTTCTCACATTTCTCTCCTCTCTTCTTCTTCTCTGTATTCTGGGTTACATACTGCATACTTTAAACTCTTGATCGCGAAGTGCACGCGTTCAAGAGTGCTGGGTTAACCTTAGGGAGCAACCGGCTGTATCGATTTGCACTATAGTCGAACCGTAATTGCTTTCAAGGCAGTGGTTTATCCACGACTCAGTCTGTTCGATTGTTTGTTAGCTATTGTTCTTCTTATTCTTCTAACAATTTGAAAGCAGTTACCTCTGCAATGGCTACATCATTTCAGAAAAATCTCTCAGAACTCTACAAAATTGAGCCCCTCGATGGAACTGACTATAAACATTGGTCGCAGAAATTACTCCTATACTTTGAACAACTCGAGATTGATTATGTTCTGTCCTCTGAACATCTTGACGGAGACAACACTTCTCAGTTTACTGATACTGAGAGCTCTCTCTCCACTCCTGCTGCCCTAAAGTCGCCTGTCATTCCACCTGATGAGACTGCTAAGAAGAAACTGGAAAAGGACAATAAACTGGCTCGAAGTTACTTGCTGAACAACATGTCAAACCCTCTGTTTGATCTATTTGTGAACTTCAAATCTGCGAAGATCATATGGACCAAACTGGAGGCCAAATATAGTTTAGACGATGCCGGAAAAAGAAAGTACGTTGTTGGCAAATGGCTGTAATTCCAGATCGTAGATGACAAACCGATTATGGAACAAGTTCATGCCTACGAGAACCTATGTGCTGAGGTGCTGAACGAAAGCATGAAGATGTGCGAAATTCTGCAAGCAAATGTTCTAACCCTGCAAGAACTAATCAGTCATATGAGGACTGAAGAGGTGAATTGGCTAAAAGATAAGATGTCTTTCCTATCCCTGAATTCATCTAAAGCTAACCTTGTCGAATCTTCTGTGCCTTTAAATATAGACAGGTTCAAAGGGAAAAATAAGAAGGATCAGAAGCAATCCAAACATCAGAACCAGTTGAAAAGAACAAACAGTAAGATCCAGAAGTAAAAGGTTGTCTGTTACATTTGTGACAAACCAAGCCACAAAGCATATTAGTGCAACCTTGGCAAAGGAGCCAGTCATACAAACCAAAAGCCTACCGAACAAATTACTGCATAAGCCAACCTGGCTGAAGACACTGAGATCTTCTGTGCAGTAACACTGGACGTCAACCTGGTGTCGAATTCGACGGAGTGGGTTCGGGAAACTGGAGCAACAAGACATTTTTGCGCCAACAAGGATCTAATGCATGACTTCGAAGATGCTTCTGATGGCGAACATATCTATATGGGCAATGCTGCCACCGCTGGAGTTATGGGTAAAGGGGAAGTACTCCTTAAATTTACTTCTGAAAAATTTCTATGCTTAAGTAATGTGCTCTATGTACCTTCCCCTCGTAGAAACTTAGTTTCTAATAGTCTCCTTGATATTGCTAGTTTTGAGGTGAATCAGAAAGTTGGAAAAATTGTTATTCTTCGCATTGAGGTTTTTATTGGGAAGGGGTATCGTAGTGGGGAGATCTTTGTTCTGAATGTTGCTTCTGATGTTGCTAATGAAAATGCTTCTTTTTCTTCCTATATTGCCAAGTTTGTGGACTTGTGGCATGGTAGACTTAGTTATGTTAACTATGCTTCGATAAACAAACTAAGGAACCTGAGGTTAATTCCTAACATTATCACAGAAAAAATGTTTGAAATGTGATGTTTATGTTGAAGCAAAATTTGCTAAAAAACCATTCAAGTCCATAACAACTAGAAAAACTGAGTTGCTTGAACTTGTGCATTTGAACTTAGCAGACTTTAAGAACACAGTAAGTAAGAGAGGAAAGAAATGGTATGTTACTTTTGTAGATGACTACTCTAGATATACCAAAGTTTACCTCCTTAAGTCTAAAGATGAGGTTGAGGAAATATTTCTGAAATACAAAGTAGAGGTTGAAAATCAATTAGATCGAAAAATAAAGAGACTTAGGTCTGACAGAGGTGAGAAATATGATACCAACTCCCTAACTATTTTCTGTGAGAAAAATGGTATTATACATGAGACTAGTACTCCTTATACCCCTCAACAAAATGCCATAGCTGAATGAAAAAACTGTACTCTTAAAGAAATGATGAATGCTATGCTTGTTAGCTCTGGGTTGCCTGATAATATGTGGGGGGGAGGCTGTATTAACTGCTTGTTTTATCCTCAATAGAATCCCTCACAAAAGGTTAGACCACACCCCATATGAACTGTGGAAAGGGTATGCTCCTAATTTGAATTATTTGAAAGTGTGGGGATATTTGGCTAAGGTTACTTTACCTAGTCATAAACGTACCAACATAGGCCCCAAGGCCTTTGATGCCATGTTTATTGGGTATGTTCAAAACAGTGCTACTTATAGATTCCTGTCATTGAGTGATTATTTTATTTATGAATATAGAGATGCAGAATTCTTTGAGCATGTTTTTCCTTTGAAAAAGAAAGTGCCTAATGTGGTATCGGATGCTGTGCCTAAAACTGTGAAATTGCCTAGTTCTAGTTCTGATGCTAGAGTCGTAGTGACTGAACTTAGAAGAAGCAAGAGCCGTAGAACTGAAACCAATTTCGGACCTGACTTTGTCACTGCTTTCCTAGTAGAAACCTTTAACAACTTGGATATTGATGTGATAACCGAAGAATTGGTGTCTATTTTTTTTTTGATTGAGGAAGATTCCAAAACCTATCAAGAGGATATAAGGTCTATAGATGCTACCTTCTGGAGAGAAGCTATTAAGAGTAAAATAGATTCTCTCGAGTCAAACAAAATATGGGAATTGATTGAGCTGCCTAAGGACTGTAGACCAATTAGTAGTAAGTGGATCTTCAAAAAGAAGTTGAGGTTTGATGGTTCAATTGACAAATATAAGGCCAGATTGGTTATTAGGGGCTTTGACCAGAAAAAAGGAATAGACTATTGTGACACTTACTCTCCTGTGACCAAAATAGCCACCATTAGAACTTTAATTGCCTTAGCTACAATCCTTGATCTTGTTGTACATCAAATGGATGTCAAAATAGCGTTTCCTAATGGTGATTTAGAGGAAGAAATTTACATGACCCAACCTGAGAGTTGTGAGGTACCTGGTCAGGAGAACAAGGTGTGTAGACTAAGAAAGTCCCTTTACGGTCTAAAGCAGGCTCCTAAACAGTGGTGTGAAAAGTTTGACAGCTCTTTAGTGCAAAATGGCTTTGCTGTAAATTTGTCTAATTCATGTGTATATTCGAAAATGATTGGATCAGATTGTTACTTGTATGCCTTTATGTTGATGATATGCTGATCGTTAGCACAAATTTGCTTGTTGTTAATGAGACTAAAAAGTTGTTGTCTTCTCTTTTTGAAATGAAAGACATGGGAGAAGCAGATGTGATCTTAGGGATTAAGATACGAAAAACCGACACTAATTTTTCATTATGTCAGTCACATTACATTGAAAAGGTGTTAAAGAAATTTGACTGTTTTGATGTAACTCCTGTGAGAACCCCTTATGATCCTAGCATACATTTGAAAAAGAACAATAGACCTAGTGTGTCTCAAACTGAGTATTATAAAATTATAGGAAGTGTGATGTTTCTCATGAATTTTACTCATCCTGACATTGCCAATGCTATTAGTAGGTTAAGTTGCTATACAAATAACCCCAGCCAAGAATATTGGAATGTACTTCTTCGTTTGCTTAAGTATCTTAGAGGTACTATTGATTGGTGTTTACACTTTAACAAATTTCCTGCTGTGTTAGAAGGATATTGTGATGCAAACTGAGTTTCTGATAACGATGAAGTTAGTTCTACTAGCGGTTATGTATTTACTTTAGATGGAGGGGCTATTTTGTGGAAGTCTGCGAAACAGACTTGTATAGCCCGCTCTACCATAGAATATGAATTTATTGCTCTTGAGTTGGCAGGTCAGGAAGTAGAATGACTTAAGGGTCTATTAGCAGACGTGCCACTATATGGAAAATAGGAGACAACTATTTTCTTACATTGTGACTTGCAGGCGGCAATAGGAGTGGCGCACAACACTGTCTATAATGGAAAGAAGAGACACATCCGTATTAGACACAGTGCGGTGAAACAATTGCTGAAACATGATGTCATATCCCTACAATATGTGAGATCCGAGAAGAATCTGGCGGATCCCCTCACTAAAGGATTGACAAGGCGAGTAGTGCTTGAAACGTCGAGGGGAATGGGATTTAAGCCTATGGCTTGAAGTGGTATGGTGGATACCCATTAGTGGTCAAACAAAACCATACTAATCTTCAAGATGCACTACATCCCTATTCCTATGGCGTGTGGTAGTGCTTAGAGGTTGAGCTTACACTCTTAATGGATTCATACCCATTATGGGGGTTGCTAGTGAGAAGCACCTGATGAATTCACCATTTGATGATTGTGAAGTTGAGCTATATTATGCTCTTAATAATTCTATAGCCATAGTTATGGTGGTCTATGTTGAGATAGACTTGATGGAATCACCTACGTATGCGTGAAGGTTTTGGCCATCTTCTATGAGAGACTTAGATTGTCTCTCTAGAGCACTTATGAGACCCAAGGTGTGCGCATGGTCATAAAAGTGCTAGTGTAACCATCGCGGAGTATGCAATTTGTTGATGGTTGATACGTGATGTGGGGGTCTCAATCGATGTCTTATAAGTTCAAGACTTAGTTCACTTGTTAGACTATTGGTTGTTACCTCACATCACTAATGTGTCAATTCAAATCAAAAGACATTGATGCCTAAGTATCTGACCCTCCATTACCCAGAATTCTTTTCCTAAATCATTTTGACTTGTATGCCATTAGTGGGGGGACTGTTAGAGTAATGGCAACAAGGTAGCTTTTCTTCCCTTTTCTATATCTCACATTTGTCCCACATAGAACTTTTGGGTGGTATTTTGAGGGGTTCATATCTCCCATTCTCCTTGCTCATGTTGAATAACTTAAGACCATGTTTTATGGAGTTGAGGGTGTCTAGGACCACCACACGCGCACGTGCCGCTGCCACCTGCTTATCCGGGCCGGGCCGGGCCTGACGTGGGTTGCGGGTTGCGAGTTGTGGGGCTAACCTATCTTTTTGGGAGAAATCTGTTTAACATTTTCGTAACAGATTACGCTAAAATCCTCCGTGAATCACTCCCTACCGTTATAGTGTTCCTGATCTTTCTCCTCACCTTGAATGCTGCCAGATCTTCTACCTCATTCTACGCCTTTTTTTAATGGCCAGATATTCTGCCTCTTTTAATGCCATTTTAATGGCCTTCTAACAGCCTTTTTTTTCCCTATAAATAGAGGCCTTAGCAGCATGGCTCCATACACCTGTTCTCACCCTTCTCTCCTCTCTTCTTCTTCTCTGTATTCTGGATTACATACTGCATACTTCAAACTCTTGGCCGCGAAGTGCACACGTTCAAGAGTGCTGAGTTAACCTTGGGGAGCAACCGGCTGTATCGATCAGTACCGTAGTCGAGCCGTAATTGCTTTCAAGGTAGTGGTTTATCCATGACTCAATCTATTTAATTGTTTACTAGCCATTGTTCTTCTTATTCTTCTAACAACACAATGACAGAATATTAACATCCCAAGTTCTTAGCAGCATAACAACCTCTTTTGACTATGTTAAAAGTCAGTTATGTAAGATGCCATTTTTTTTTTTAGGCTTATACCTTTGAATGTATGTTGCGATGCAATATTGTAATAACAAGGCTCGTGGATGTGGTCGTCATAACAATAATCATGGTGGCAACTGGAGCGACAACAGTTAGTGGGATGTTCAGACTCATAATTAGACATCCAGAGATAAGCCTACTATTGTTGTTTATTGCAATTTCATTGATTCATCATTAGATATTGCTAGCGTCTCTAGCTACTTGTGTTACTAACCTGTCTGTCTATAGGTGCTAATCAATCTGAAGAGATTTTAGTATTTTCATCCCAATACTATTTGTCAAGTATGTCATATATGTCCCCCTGATTTGTTCACCCTAATTTCTCGTCGTGTTTGCAAACTTAGGAAAACTATTTATGGCTTGAAGCAAGCCCCTCTACCTTGGTTTCATTGTTTCAGTAGTTGGTGATTGTACCTTCTTTTTGCATGTAACAATGTTGGGCTAACCATGTTTGCTTTGCGCACCAGTGGTCATATTTTAATTCTTTTGTTATATATTGATGACATAATTTTGACAGGCAGTTCTTCCTCTCAACCTCACTTCTTTCATATCCCTTCTTTCAAACCAGTTTGCCATGAAAGATCATAGGGAAGTTCATTTCTTTTTTCCATTTAGGTAGCTCAAAGTCCTTTTGGACTTTTTCTTTCACAGCAAAAGTATGTTGATGATTTGTTTGCATTAATATTCACACTTGTAAACATGTTAGAATCGCTTCTGTTGTCATAACCACATTACCTGTTCCAAATGGTGAACTACATGCATATCCTTCTGAGTATTGAGAATGTTTGGTGTCTTACAGCATTTGACTATGAAGCCATAAGATATTGCATATGCAATGCATGTAGTTTTCCAATTTATGCATCCCCCTATTCCTGCATCACTAACCTACATGTATGTTGAAGAGTGAATTTTATGGTATCTACAGGGTATGTACCATGGCTCATAATTTGTTTCTTCATTCACTTGCGTCCGTTTCCCTCTCTAATTGGATTGGCTGCAAGGATTCTTGTTGCTCTACTATCGGCTACGATGTCTATTTTGGTCCCAACTTTGGTAGTTGGCTCTCCAAGAAACAATCCATTGCCTTCAAGTCTTCTATCGAACAGAGTATCGTGCTATCTATACTGTGGGTTGAATATCTAGATTTATAAGCTACTATTTATGTTGGCATTGTTATTTGGGATCTCATGCATATGTTGTGATAACATGAGGGCTACTTATATGACTGCTAATTCAGTTCAGCATGGCCAGAGCAAGTACGTTATTGTTAACTATCATTTTGGTCGAGAGTGGATTGTTGATAGAGGTTTTTTTCATTCTATCAATGATACTTAATTTTTTTTTTTCGATAGATAGGATAGAATGATACTTCATTCTATCCTATGATACTTCATATATGTTACTGACATTCTTACTAAACAATTGTATTTCCAACAATTTTTATATCTTAATTTTGTCTGTGCTTTGCCCAAATCAGATTGAGGGGGTGGCGTAATAGTGTGCTAGGGATAAATACATAATTTGATATGTATATTTTAGTTGTATATACAATGTCAATCTCCTATGGTAGGGTGAGTCATTCAATTACCTAAACCTTTACACTATCAATGCAATTTATACCTAAAACTTGACATATAATTAATGAAGCACAACTTTTCATTTCCTCTAAGTTTAATAGTAAGATAGGTTCAATACACAACAATACCAACAACAACCACCACCACCACCAACACCAGTGTGTGTTACATGCTTTAGTGAGCTGTAGAGAGATCCAAACATCGATAGTCTACATCTGCAAGCATTCCTAATAACAAAGGTTACAGATACACGAAAACTAGAAGAACATTTTATGAAAACTTTTTGTACATGATGGTCTGTAATTTGTTGTTTAGAATCATTTTCATGTATGCTCGTGTAGAAGTGTGTAACTTGGTGATGGATCTAAAAAATTGTTCAAAGGTGTCAACTTTAAATTTTCTTCGGTATTATTTGCTAATTAATTTACATCGTGTCCATTTTAGACATTATAATATTTTTGATGATTTTTATATATAACTTTAAACAAATTTTCAGCTAACGGTTATTAAGTTTTTGGATTGTGCATGGAGGTTCTGAGCAAAATGCGTAAATTGACACTTTAGCAGCACACATTTAGATTTCATTTAAAGCGCTAGTCATGTTAGCTTGACTCATCTCATCTATGTTGATGATTTGTTGTTTTTCACCAACGGGATCTCAATGCAATAGGACATGTTGTTGGGTTTCGCAAAAGGGGAGTTGCCCCTACGACTTCTTTCACCTCATGATTAGTTGCTCCTACGATGCTTCTAACAAAAGATAAGCTGGCCAATGCAAATGGATGTCGACAATTGCTCATTTTATGACAAGAAAACAAAATCATTTAACCATGTGCTTTTCATATGTGATTTTAGTCATCAGGTCTAAACCAGTCTATTAGCAATATTTGGAGTTAATGACAAAGTCTAGTTTTTGGAGACGTAGGTTAACAGGGTTTTCTAAGATAGTAAAGGGAAGGTTATGAACCCTTGGTCACGTAAATGTGTCTAGTGTACAACAATGGATTTTATTTGGTAAGTTAGAAACTTACTTAAATAAGAGTCCGTTCTTTTCATTGAGAAATATGAGTTGATAAATAGGTGAAATTAATTAAGATTGTTAGAAGTGGGTTAAAGTAGGTTGAAGTGGATATTTTTTTGTTGAAGTAGATTGAAGTGGGTTGAAATGAGTTTAAGTAGGTTGAGTTTGGTGGAAGTGAGATGAAATTTCTTTTATATGATGGATAAAACTTAGTTAAAATAGTGAGAAATGTGTTCAAGTTGGTTGAAGTTGGCTGACATGAGTTGAAGTGGATTGAAGTTAGTTCAAATGGGTATTTTTGTAATTGAAATTATTGAAATTGATTGAAATTGGTTGGGATTGATAAATTGAAATTAGGCCTAAATGTGTAGGTGACTATAAGTACTATTGTGTAAGATAGTAAAGTGACCGCTGGAAATGTTGGATTAGAAACATAACAACAAGATGTGGCATGAAGAAAATACAGTAGCTAAAACCGTCCCCTAGGTATGTAGTATGCTAGACAATTCACAACATGTCTTTTTGGAATAACAAGAGATTTTGACTTTATTGTCAAAGATGGGGGAAAAAGGAAAGAGGAGTAAGCCTTAAAAAAGGACATACCAATTCTGAATGCCTAACTACCTAAATTTAATAAGTTAAGATTAGCAGATTTGCAACTTTCAGTGTTTAATTTTGGTACTTTACATTTTATACCTATAAAAAGAGAAATTAATTTTTAATTTAATCTAGTAAATTTACCTAGAGTAGACCAATACTAAAACATATAAAATTAATTGAAATCTTTGAATAAGATCTTAAATTAATTTAGGTACGATTGAAATAATACAACCTTGGTAGAATTCAAGTTAGTAAATTTCTTTTTTTTTTGGTGGGGATGTATCCGACCCATCTCATTGTTATTCCTATGTATATCCCTTTTGTTAAAAATATAAATTTTAAATAAAATATCTTTCTAAATTTTTTTCACCCTGTTTATGTGAAATAGTCAATAGTCTATAATTTTTAAATTTAAGGGTAAATCTGTTATATTATACCTTTATATTTTGCTTGATGACGAAATTTTTGGCGCGTTGAACTAGAATTTGAATAAATTTAAAGTAAAAAGAAAAAAATGGATTAGATTTGCATGTGGTGGTAAGTGAGTACTATCAAGGGGGGTTGAAATCAAAGGCGTTGACTGGCGAATGCGAAGAGAGGGAAACAGACAAACAACAAAAGTTAGTGAGAAGTGAGAAGGCAACAACTAATACTAAAATGCCACGCCAAGTGGCAGCCCAATTGTAGGGTCCACCACTTTGAAATTCGACTTCTAAGAATTGTGGAAATTTAAAAAGAGTTAGTCAACTATGTCCGCTGCATACTGGCCGTCCGATTATATGCTTATAATCTGACGGTTCTCCGAGGTCTCACTATTCTTACCGGTTGCCAATTTAAAAAAGCTTAGTCAACAGTTTTGGAGGAAGCACAGACAGTGACTCCCACGTGAACTCCACTTTCTTTTCTTTTTCCCTTTTTTATTTTCTTTTTTATTTATTTTTTGGGACGAGGGTTTGGTCAGCTTTCACTATTTTTCTTTTGCTTTTTTATTATTTTATCGGTGGAGATTACGGCGGCTTTTATCCATTGTATGACAGAACAGAGAAATATTAAGAGTGCTATTAAATAAATAATATGTAGATTTGCTAATTATCATGACGGATTTATTTTATTAATAACTTGAAATAGAATCAAGGCACAAGGGCATAGGGTACATTGACCGAGGATAAATAATTTCAAGCATGTTCGAGTCCTAGTAATAAAAGTATAAAATTGATTGAATTCCTAAACTACGACTAATAAATGAAAGGTGACATTACTTCTATGTAAGGTTATTTTCATTACAATAAAAGATATTAGCTTGCTAGAAACTTTCATGGATAGCTGTAGAATACGAGTGCTTTTGTAGAATGAATCAAACTAGTACTAATTAACTCTTCATTAGATTTTACAAATTAATTACTGTCTAAATATATTTTTGTTGCTAATGTGAGGATTTTATGCATGGGTGATATGTAAGAACCCTTATAAGTTGTTAATAGATCATGATACTTACTACAACCCTGTTGTAATGAATCATATCTAATTTTGTTTGATCTAAAAAATAGTGAATGTAGTCATAAAATTTTGGTACAAATTATAATTGAAACAACGGATCGTGTTCGAATTGGGAAGTGAATGGAGTTTGGATTGTTTGAGTTTTGCAAACTAATTTAGGTTCGGTCAGATTTAGATAATTGAAAACCAAACCCATGCATAACGTAGGTCTAAAATCTTTACAAATCTGGCCCATAATTGTAGTTTTAGTTAGAGTGTTTACAAGTGTAGATCGTAAACTCAGATATTTGGACAACAGGGTTTAAACATGAACAATCAAAATAAATGGCTGTTTGAATTAATAATTTATATAAGTCTAAATATAAAAGTCTTTGTATATTAAGGTCCTTTTTGGCAAAATGAGTTGTTTAGGTACGGATAATAATTTAGGTAGCAGATAACAGTTAGAATTTAGTTGTTAGCCGATAGTTATTTAGACGAGCGGTTGAAACAAATATCTTTAGTGAATTTAGCTATTGAGTTAGTTGATTAATGTAAATTGATATAAAAAATACAGATAATTTTCAAATGGTATTTTTTTTGGACAAAAAATAAATATAAAATGCTACTTTTGAATACCAAAGGCTAATAGTATTAGATTTTTAGAAACGCTATTTTAAATATTAGTCCAAATGCTAGATTACTGATCACTAAAAATTGACTAATTAGGGCCTGTTCTTTTCGTAGGTAAATTGGAGTGGGTAAAAGGATGAAATAGGTTGAGATAGGTTGAGGTAGGTTGAAGTGGGTTGAAATAGGTTGAAGTGAATTGAAATATGTTAATTTTTTATATGATAAATTAAGCTTAGTTAAAATACTGCACGTGAGTTGAACTGGGTTAAAATAGATTGAAGTCGGCTAAAGTGGATTGAAATAAGTTGAAATGGGTTGAGGTTGATATTTTAGGATTGACTCACGAAATAAACAGAGCCTTAGTATATTGATATAATCAAAATAATAAACGAAACTCAAAGCACTATTACATAATACAATCCAAGGATATAGTTCAATGTAGGTGCGAGCCAAACCCAAATCTTACCTAGTGATACTGAACTAATATCAAAACCATTTTCCCTAACTTATGCTGTAATAATAAATGTTGCATGCTCCCACCAAATCAAAAAATGTGGTTACAGTGTTGATCCAAAAGAAAAATTTAGTGGTTGCTGGAGGGAAGCCTTAAATTGGGTCAAAATTTGTTGAAGATTCTCCGTATGAAAGCAGCAGTACTACAGTGAATTTTCAGAGAGAGGGAGGGGGCAGAGCTGGACAAGCAAAGACAGAGAGAGGGAGGGACCAGAAGAAGACCTAATTTCCACCTAAAATAAAATGAAACTCAACGCGTGGGGTGGTTGCCTTCCTTTTCTACCCCAACTCCATCCCCTGCTTGTGGATTCATCCCAAGGGCAGAGCAGTCTTTTCACTTTCCTTTTGTTAGGAGTAGAGTAGAGTAGTTCCAATTCACTTGCGCCACGCTTTGGAATTTTCAAACCCAACTTGGCCCGCCCGTCATTTGAGCCAGACTTTTATTTTATTTATTTTCGTTGTTTTGATTTGATAATAATAATAATATTGATGTATTCCCACTCCCCAAGATTTTGACTTTGCTTGTTAATTTGGTGGGCCTCCCATCCCCTTCCTTTTCCACCGCATCTAATTAATAATATTCTCACTCTCCTTCTTTCTAACCGGCTCACCGGGTGACCCACTTTCTCCCCCTATATCTTTACTCCTCTCCTTCGCTGCCTCTTCCATTCCTGAACCCTCCTTCCTTCCTCTCTTCTACCCAGGCTTCAATTTCTGGAGAGAGAGAGAGAGACACACACAAGTGATACAGAGAGAGAAAGTAGCCGAGAGAGATGGAAGTGGAGCTGATGGGGTATAGATCAAGTAGAGAGATGAAGGAAGAAGCAGCAATCAAGGAGGCAGCATCAGCTGGCCTCAAGTCCATGGAGCAGTTAGTGCACCTCTTATCCCAGCAGCATCAGAATAATGACAATCATCATGATCACCATGAGAATCATGGAAGCTCAAGCAGAATGGGTGATGAAGCAGAGTGCAGAGAAGTGACTGAAGCCACAGTTTCCAAGTTCAAGCGGCTAATCTCTGTCCTCAATCGTACCGGCCACGCCCGATTTCGCCGTGGCCCTTCGAACCTTAACCCTAACCCTAATCTTTCTCTTTCCTCTTCATCTTCCTCCTCTGGGTCTCCGC
>JAKOGI010000471.1:292500-410000 GCA_029747015.1 Carnegiea gigantea | reverse complement strand
TGAACGGATACCGATACGCATAAAAGTGGTGTGAAGACTTGAAGAACCACTTGCGACATGGTTCGCCGCTTGGCCTTAAGCCTTGAACGAATACCGATACGCATGAAAGTGGTATGAAGACTTGAAGAATCACTTGTAACATAGTTTGTAGCTTGGCCTTGGGCCTTGGACGAATACCGATACACATGAAAATGGTGTAGAGATTTGAAGAACCACTTGTGACACGGTTCGCCGCTAGGCCTTGGGCCTATAACGGATACTGATACGCATAAAAGTGGTTTGAGCAGTGCGGAGTAGCTTGCCGCCAAAAAGGTGATGTCTTTGATCTATTCTCTTTCACGCCCCCCTTTTTGGTGTGTTGTGTTTGATTGCACTCGGTGATTTGCTGACCACGCTGCATACGTCCTTATGGGAACTCGCAATTCCCAATAAGATCAAGTCCTCACGTAGTTCAACGAAGCATTCCTTTTTTTATTTGTTTAGCTGTTCACAGTTTATACTTTTGCGGGTCAGGAGGAGTACAAAGGTTTGGCTTGAGTGAACAGTTTATACTCTTGCTCGGGAGTTAGCATTTTCTTGATGCGTGTGAATAGTTTAGACTCTTATTCAGGAGCCTTCTTTTTTGAATGTGCGAACGGTTTGGCCTCTTGTTTGGTAGTCTTCTTTTTGAATGTGCGAACATTTTAGTCTCCTGTTTGGGAGTTTTCTTTTTGAATGTATGAACAGTTTAGCCTCTTGGTCAGGAGTCTTTTTTTTGAATATGCGAATAGTTTAGTCTCTTGTTCGGAAGTCTTCATTTTGAATATACGAACAGTTTAGCCACTTGGTCGGGAGTCTTCTTTTTGAATGTGCGAACAGTTTAGTCTCTTGTTCGGGAGTGTTCTTTTTGAATGTGTGAACAGTTTAATCTCTTATTCGGGAGTGTTTTTTTTTTTGAATGTGCAAACAGTTTAGTCTCTTGTTCGGGATTCTTCTTTTTGAATGTGTGAACAGTTTAGTCTCTTATTCGGGAGTCTTCTTTTGAATGTGTGAACCATTTAGCCTCTTGTTCAGGAGTCCTCTTTTTTGAATGTGAACTTTGGGTGGGTCTTTTTTTTTTTTTTTTGATGAACAGTTTAAGCTCTCGTTTAGGAGCGGATCAAGGCCCTTTCTTTGTTTTGGTGGTGAACAGTTTAGGCTCTTTCCCATGAGCTAATCCAGCATTTCCTCAAGGGAAATCGCCGACATCTTGGCTTGCGTCGTAGTTAGAAGAAGTTTGTTCCTCCTCCTTAGTTCTTTCTTTTGAGTTGGCCTTAATCCCATGGCTGGTGAGAACTAGGATGCGTCTCTTTACTTTCAGCAAGTCATTCACCTTCACATGCAAAGTGGAAACACGCTTCATGCGTGAAGGAATTGAACTTTGGACTTCATTTGTTTTGCCGAGGCGGCTGAACACCGAATCTCTTTTTTGTGAGGGCGGTGCGCTTGATAACGTCTCGCCTATCTTGATTCTGGCGAAGACCGAGGGTTTAGGTTGCTCATCCTTCTTCAACCTATGAAAGACAGAGGGCTTGGGGATTTTACCCTTTCCAATCCTTCTAAACACAAAAGGGCGTTGGCGCGATGTTGACGGCTGCAACCTGTCGAACACCATCATTTTGGGTTTGGTCTTGGCATTTTCACCCCCATTATCATCAACCTCTTTCAGCTGTGATATATTACGTGAGGGTTTGGTTGTCCTTACGTCGTCCCGAAATCCTCACAGGCTAGGGCGGTACGTAGCTAAGACCAACTTTAGGCGTTTTGGGGTTGCTCCCTTGACTTTGTATGACCCTTTGCATGCTGTCAAGTATGTAGGGCTTAGCTTCGATCACATGCCCTAGAGATGTTGGCTGGCTGAAGTTATAGCTGGACCTCTTCATTAACTTGTGCGCATTAGGATCACACCCATCGTTGATGTGCATCTTTGACAGCTCAGTTTCTTCTTGGAGTGAGCCTTTAGAAGAGGCAACAAAACCAGGGAGACAAACCTTAGTCAATTTACTTGGGTTCGCCCTATGAACTGAAAGCACACCCTTTTCTTTGAGAATGAGACAACTAGCTTCATCGAACTTGCGTTCAACCTTGGTTGAGCCTTTAGGATTTGTACATTCAGCAAATGGAGATTCTCCATTCTTCCGACGGAACTTTGGAATGTACCTAAGGACTGCCGCCGCTGAACTTGTCGTTACATTTACTTGCTTGACGGACGAGACTGAAATTGTCCTCTCATTCTCTTCTTTCCATAGTTGTTATGGCTTGATGCTGCCATCACCACTTTCTTCAGGAGGGACAGTCAGCTCTTCATTTGTTTTGTCATCGTCAAATTTGAAACATGAGGTTGTGTAGACAGCTACACTATCAAAGAAGCTGCTCGTGAAGTATTCTCCTGAGGCCTCTGGTCAGTGAGATTCATTTCAGAATTTGACTCATCAGCCTCTAGCATTGTGATGTGGCTAGTTTATTCCGTTTCATCCAAATCTAGAATGATTCTTCCTTCCTTAACCAATCCCATGATGCGCTCCTTGAGTGTAACGCACTTTTCAAGAGGGTGGTTAACGATTCTATGGTACCGACAATATTTTGGGTCGGTGGTCCTCCAAGCTTCTTCTGGGCGCTTTGGCTTGGGCAATTTGATGACACCCTTCTGGAGTAAGTCATCTAGCATGCCCGATAAATCTGAGTCAGGAAATGGATACTTCTTTTCTTGAAGATCTTTTAGTGTGGGATGCTTATTTGTCGTAACCTTGAACGACGAGCTCTTCTTGCCCCCTAGTTTTGGCTTTCCCATAACGCGAATTGGCTGGCTTGTAGAGGTGGACATCGCTTCTTTGGTTGTGCCCTTGGAAAAGTTAATATTCTTCTTGAATTCAACTTTGTCCTTCCTTAATTCAGTAGAATAGAAGGAGTTGCCGTAACGACTAGCTATCGTCACCTCCATGTCATGCACCGTGGTCATCAATTCTTGAAAAGTAATAGGTTTGCTCATTTGTAGGACATACAGCAAGTCACAGTGCATGCCTTGGGTGCACATTTCAACGGTGGCAGCTTAAGACAGCCGATCCTTGCACTTGAGGATAAGTCGTGCCAGCGGTTGATGTAGTCAAGAACTGGTTCATATTTCCACTGTTTTGTATTTATTAGCTCAGTCATGCTGACAACGCGCTGAGTGTTGTAGAACTTGTTAAAGAACTCTTGCTCCATTTGTTCCCAACTGTCAATGGATTCAAGTTCTAAGTCGGTATACCAGTCAAAGGCAGTACCTTTCAATATCCTAATGAACTGTTTCACCATAAGGTCGCTGTCAGTCCCAGCATTGTTGCATGTCTCAATGAAGTGCGTAACATGCTGTTTTGGATTGCCTTTCCCATCGAATTGTTGGAACTTGGGGGGTTGGTAATCGTGGGGTATAAGAAGAGCATCAACCCTCTTAGTGTAAGGCTTGGTATATAGGTAAATTCTATAAAAACCTTCACCTACCTTGACAACATCTGCTATCAAGTCTAGGATTTGCTTAATGGTCATTGATCCAGAGGACTTGAGATGTCTAGGAGTAGCACCTTTCTTTGACTACTTCTTGCTTTTAGAGGCTTCATTGTGGATGGACATTTCTTCTGAATCCTTACTTTCTGAGACCTTTTTGGAAGATTGAGCCGGCCGTTTTTCTAATTTCCTGGTCAGCTTAGCAATCTTCTTGAAGCTTAATGCACACTTCCCTTTCTTCGTCGTCCTTGGTGAGTTTTTCTAGGATGGCTTTCATGTCATCCATCTCCTTTTCCATAGTGGTTGTGCCTGTCATCATGGCTGGCATTACAACAGTTTTAGAGGACTCAACTTCAGTCTTCGACATGCGTACCCCTTTTGGTGAGGGCGAAGAAGAGTTACTGCTGCAGTAGTCTTCAACCTCGCAGACTGGAGATTGAAGCTGGAGGTTTTGAATTTCACCCATCCAAGATGATGCCTTTTGCTGCGTGTTCAAGTCTTGGAGTTTGGATGGGGACAGCACAGTTTGCCTAGGAGCGGTTGATGCAGCAGCTTTCACTATACTTCCGGTCTTTGTTATGTGCACGCACTTGCTAGAAGGGATGCTCGCTCCATAGGACATGCACGAAAGAGATCCTGTGCTCTTCTTCTTCGAAGCTTGTGCGGTAACTTTCTTTGTAGCCATGTCTTCGTTGAAGAGGATGTTATTCTGACTTGAAACTCTTGATCTTTTAGGATAAAGAGATGAGAGGTAGAGAGGTCCTACCAAGCGTGCCAAATTTGTAATCACAAAATTACAAAGATTGAATTTTTTATAGATTGATTTGAATAAATGGATACAATTCCTTTGAATACAATGATCCTGTAATTCTATCTCCTTTTAGGATGGATTTTTCCAACATTTGAATAAAGGAGGGTAGGGGCCTATTTATAGGAAAACTTCCCCCCTCCCCTTTGAAAGTCACGATTGTTCTTGACTTGGATTTTGGGCCTTGACCTGGGTTTTGGGCCTTTCAATCAGGTTTCACTCTGGACTACTTTGACTTTCATTTATTTTGATTTTGACTTGGACTTGGGAGCCTCCCGGACTTGGGCCGAATATTGACTTGGAAGTCGCCCTGAGTTTTGATCGGATATTGACTTGAGAGTTGTTTTTTACGTTTGACTTGTGAGTCAATGTAGGTCTTGACCTTTGACTTTGACCTGGTTTTGACCGCGCCTTGACTTGGATGTCGTTCGGGTCTTAGGCTGTGACTTGACTTGGTAGTCACCTAAAGCCTCCATTTGGGCTTTTTTTTACTTGAATTTTGACTGAGTTTGGACTTGAAAGTCATTTGGGCTTCATCTTGGGCTTGACTTGTGAGTCTTTTGGACTTGACTTATGAGTCTTTGGACTTGATTAAATTAATTAAAAGGATTGATCCATTAATTAATTTTATTTTATTTTTGATACGACACGAATAAATTTTCAGTGTCTACAGCTGTCACGCATTATTCAAGGGGATAAATAAAAGAAAGTGGCCCATATCTTGTTATTCACAATATACATATATTTGGATCGTGTATAAAAGGCAGGTTGTGTTTGTATTTGGCAAAACAGTAAAAGGCTTAGACCCTTGGTCATTATGAGCAAAAAGATGACATGTTTGTAGTAGTTGATTCTAAGAGTCACACGTTGATTTTGAAGATAACAAATAATATAATTTGTGCTATATATGAAATTGTGAAGTAACTTGACTTTATACTTATGCTATTTTATATATAATCTTTATGGCTGATCCAATATGTTTTTATTAGTATTGAAATACATGTTTTTGACTGAAGTTTGAGTTTAATGTATATGGTGAAATAACATTCTTATTACAAGCTACATGTATTAATTCAGTCACGCAATCTTGGAAATGATGTGAAATTATGGATATTACTTGTGGAGAAATTATCAAAAAGAAAATGTGTATTTATTTTTTGTCATAACACCAAAAACTATACAAAATTTTTTTATGATATGATTGGATATCATAGTTTGAGGGATATAATTAGAGATATAGTTATGAATGTGATTTATCCTAAGCAATGTTAGGGACTTATTTGGGAGATGTGTATCCTCTAATGAATTGTTCTAGGGAATAACTCACATAGTCACATTGTATATTTTTTGGAGCACATATGAAAAAGGCAGGCTTGTGTTTGTCTTTGGCAAAGGAAAATAGGCCTTGGATCCTTGGTCAGGGTAAGTTAAATGGTGACACGTTTGTAGTAGTGACTTTATTAGTCCAATGGGCCTCGCTATGACATGTATGGATGTTATTTGACTATGCTTTCCTAAATAAAACTTGGACAGCTATTTTGATGGGATATTTACATGGTAGTGACTCTTCAAATGGGTGGCAACAGGCAAATCATTTTGGCAACAAGTTGGCGTTGTTTTTTGGGGGGAAAAGCAAGTGGGGGAATATTGAATAGGGAGTGAAATGACGAGACTACCCTCAATGAATTTGAAGGTAAGCAAATGAGAGGAAGAGGAAGACTACTGCACATCAATTGAAACCCAGGAGGAGTCGAGTGAAGGCTAGGGTGGAAGGAGAGAAAGAAATTGAGAGTGACAGCGAGAGGTGGGCGACAAAGACGCCCTAATTCCGCATACACCAGAGTTACCAGTGAAGGAGAGGGAACCGGCTAGAGGTAGCAGGCAGTCACATACACCACCAGAGTGATCGGTGAAGGAGAGGGAGGACTGTGAGTTTGAGGTGAGTAATTTTTAACTCCCTAAATGTAGTAATTGAACTTGGTATTTATGTAAGCGTGCAAAAATGAAGGTAGAATATGAACATTGTGGATGGGTGAAAGTAATTTTGTGCTGTGAAATGGTGGGGAGGGGGGATGGAATAGAGGAGTGTGAGTATTACGGAACTCTGGTACGAATTGAGGAGGTTGAAGTGGTGGAAGGAGAGGGTACAATGCAGTGTTGACCATAGTATAGGTGGAGGCATGCCCAAGTGAACCTAGTGTGAGTAAGTGGTACACAGATGCGATTAGTGTAAACGAAGAAGATCAGTGGTTGCATATAACTTGGGTTGGTGTTATTAGGCTCGAGTTGGTTTGTGGCTATGGGGGAACCCCGTAGTATGTACCATAGTTTGAGAAGAGGTATACCTAAGGTTTCTTGATATTATTAGTTGGTCACATAGTTGGGGTGATGACAGTGTGAGCAGAGGTGTAGCCATGTGTACCGTTTTTAGAGAGCCTGATAAAGGAATGCGTAGCATGTAAGTGTAAGTAAGATGGTGGTGTGGATGTGGGTGACTGCATTGTGTGTACCATCGTTTGAGTTGAGGTATACCTAGGTATACCTCAGTAAAATACTTGGCAAACCAAATTGTAGAAGGCAATAGTGAAGAGAGAGGAGGGATGTAAATTGGGGGTAAGGTGAATAGGGTAGGGTATATCTGGGAATGTTGGTCACTGGTGTAGGTGAGGTAAGATGGGGTGCTGTTGATGGGGTAGGTTAGATGTGTGGGTGTAGGTGACCTGATTGTGCCAACCTCATTGTGAGTGGAGGTAAATGCTGTGAGGTGTTGTGGGGAAGTTGGTAAACGAATTAGAATGTAAGGGTGAGCAACGCAACAGTCGTTGGAGATCAGGTGTTATAGTAGGGGTAGGTAGTATGTGCGGAGGTTGGTGACAACGTTTGGTTAAAGACAATTTGAGTGGACCTATACAGGGGGGCATCGGTGGAGAAATTCGTAAACTAATGTGCAGAATGTAACTGTCACCCGTGAAACAGGGATGAGAGATGGGGTGATGTAGTTGGGGTAGGCAACATGTGGGGGTGTCCATGACCGCATTGTGATAAGCACACAGTCAGTCATGGTAGGCATACGGTTCATACGCATCACTATTTTGGCCCACACTTCTAATGCTTCTGGTTTATGGCAAGATGTTCACAAGGACAAAGTTGAGGAACAGGATGTAACCGCGCTGGGTACATTTGAAAGCATGACACGGACAATTTCCGTTACGTACTGTGTCATATACAATACTTCATCAATGACTAGTGCACACATGTGTACATATATATATATACCCTATACTGCAGGTAATGTGCGCTGTGTGATACCACCCGTTAACACTGTTTTCATATCCGTTGCAAGGGCTACGACTGCGGTGTGTTCATCATGATCTACATGGACCTGCTCGCGCTGAAGATGGACAGCATGTGCGTCATGCAAAAGGACATCCAGATGCTGCGTGAGAAATGTTTGGCGGACATACTAAGGGGTAGAAGCAGGAACTTTCCCGAGTCCCTTTTGTCCTAGCTTAATTTAAGTGTGGTCCACTAGTGGAGCCAGTGGGTCGGGTTCAGATTGCCTTCTTCCTGATCGCTTGTATTGTGTGACTATAACGTACATGTGGCTTACGATTGGTTCGGAGTTTGTGACGCACTGACTGTCTCCCACCTATGAATAACTGCATGGTGGGGACATCGATGAAGCTGTTAAACACTACCAGACATTACCATGGCATCTACCTAGGCATGCCACACAAAACAGTAAGGTATACATATGCAATAAGGTTGGCCACACTACCGCACGTTGAGCAGGCGGCTACCTGGGCACACCATGCAAAATTGCTAGGTATACGTCACTATGAAGGCAATTAGTACAAAGTCACAGTGAGTCATGATCACGCTCCCCTTATTCCACTTGCAATCAACGTACATGCGGGTTAGTGTGGGAAGGGATCACGATAGCGTGGTACGCTGATGCCCTAGTGCTGGTTTCCATGAAATAATTTTGTTTTGGTGGGTGGACTTAATTGTTGTTGCCTCATCTAAGCGTACCCAGTAAGTACTAATGACGTAGTACGTCACACACGAAATTGATCCCTTCAAACATTATCTAATGGAGGACGGAAATGAAATACATATACAGCACACCCATATTACAGAATATCGTCATCCGTTAGTGCCGCACGGATGTGTTGAACAGAATGGAGTGCGTGAGAATGACTACTACAAAATATCATCACATATGGACATATTACATGCATGTGGCCCGGATGAAAGATGTGGACTAAGGGAACAAAATATTTGCCCAACAGCATAACCCATAACGATGCCTGTTGCCACTCCACACAAAAAAGGCCTAATGCGAGGACCCCGAACATCATGAACGAAGTGCTTCCGGTGAAAGAGTGTTGCACTCACTCTCCCCAACAGCATATGATCCACACAAAGAAGATGATTTTCACAATTACTGAGACGGTGAACCTCACCTTCCACTTCCCGAGCTCCACCCTTACCCTCGTATCCACAGCCTTGTCTTCGTCCTGCATTAGGTTATACGACCTTCTTCATGAGGGGCCTGCCATCTCCACTGCAAACTATGGGTGGACGTGAGTGAATGGAAATTGTGGAACTAAGTGAATGGCCAAAGCTGTCTTCTTTTGTAGTCCATGAAGGGGATGTTAGGTACAAGAGCATGTAAATGATATGTGAGTAGGTTACCATAAATGATATGGGGTGGCATTTATGGTACAACAATAGCTCTTATCCATCACATTTAAATGGGGTGGCATATATGCTGGACAGGTCTACATTAGTACAAGGGTCCCCATCTTGGGTTACGGTCAATGTAAATGCACATGTACCAAATACTAAACACCTAGGGCTCCGTGCAGCTATGTGTGCATTAGCACCTACACCACCACCATTTCTTGCTTGGTTTACCCAGGTACATATATGTTTAAACAAAGGTCCACCAATAAAAACCCAAATTACTGAATGATTACCGCACCTACTTACGACGTATGTGTGCCAGACCACAGTGAAGGAGCACAAACCCAAGTGTACCCATATATGTAACTACATTGACCCGGGTAGACAGAGGTTAGTACAGTGGTGGACTATAACCCCCTTGCTCCCCCAGTCACTATAATGATCCCCCTGTACCTGTCACAATAATGACACACTTATTATAAGTACCTCACTTCTCAAACAGATCTAGCCGGGTGTACGTAAGCATATTAATGGGTACACGTGGAACGTCCATTTCCCAACTAAAGACACAGTGCAAATAAGGTACAATGTTTCCATAAAAAACACACACCTGTAGGAGGGGAGTGCTCAATCACATATGTCCACTTATGTTTCACAGTCACCAAACATCGTGCATGTCGTACCTGTACATGAAATTAGAGTCACCTATATCACCATAGTCAACAAACATTGCGATAGTTACACATGAGCAGTGGACGAGTCACAATACAATGTCACCCACCGTACAACACTCACTAAATACAGCAAAACCCTTGCAGTACACCAAATAGTTGAGGCCTAAACCCCCCATATTCTTCAACATTTGCAAACTCACACAACTCGCCTACCACGGAGTCAACAGTGCCTGCCTAGGTAGTCAAGGACGTCATATCGGGTATGTGTATGACTTCCTTGACGGCAACAACCCTAGGTAATGGGCGGCGAATGTAGATTGCACCTACTGCCACCAACAACTTCCCTGGCGCTGCACCGGCGTCAATAGAGAAGGGTGGAAGTCCTGTATTCACACCAACGACATGATCAGAACGTACGACAGGAAGAACATAAGAAAAAGACGATTACAAAACGCACCTTCACATTGTGCTTGTGCCTGCAACATAGTAAGGATCCAGTAGGTCCTCTATCTGTACAACATCACCTTTATACGTCACGTCGAAATCTGCTCGAGGATTGCGATATGTGCACCGTGTATGGTCAACTTTACCACATTTTGAGCACCTACGTACTTTTTTTGTCTTGGGTTTGGGACTCAATTCGCTTCGATGATGGCCTCCCTGGATGACGCCTGTTGTTTGAGGGTAGTATGCACCTATAGTAGTCATCATCCAACTCTTCCCCACTGACCACGACTCCCGTCTTCTCATACACTTTTCCCATGTCATGCGTTTCCGTGGGGTGGACAAGTTGGTCGTATATAACCTCCTGGGTCACAGTCTTATAAATTGGGTGGACATAGTCATAAACCCATAGGTTTGCCTTTGCTATAACAGCCAACGCGTGACAGCATGGAAGGCCTAGCAGTTGCCATTACCTGTAAGTGCAAGTCTGTTGCCCTAACTTGACCACTAATTTGTGGCTGTTTGTCAACTCCACACTGTGCTCACCCAACATCAGACTGTAACACTCGACAGCTGCAATGCAATCCATTTTCTGGTACGTGTTCGCGAACTTCTGCTCTATTCTCTCACCAACCCCATTCTTTCACTTGACAATTTCCTACTTGTACTTGTCCATCTTCCTTCCTAGCTTCTCAAGATGGCCACTAACAAGCCAAGGCATAGGCATCGGACGTAGGCATCGGATTCAATTGTTCCAACTTTCAATAACGTTGTTCTTCATCATCCCCTATCTCTCCTTAGTGAACTTCAATGCAGCCCACTGCTCTGGCTCTTTGTCCTCGACCCAGGTAGCCAGCTCTGCCTTGTAGCACCTCAGCTCCTCTAACGCAACATTGTATTCCCCCCATGTTGGTGCATACACCACTCTATATAACATTTCCTTTACAATCTGCTTCGTCGCTTCTTTGTGGATGCCATGCTTGCCTGCCTTCTTCAAGAAGTTCTCCGTTAAGTGATGTAGGTAGTAGCTATGGTATTCCTTCCTAAACACTAGTGCGACTATAGGTAAAAGTGCAGGGTGCTTATCCGACATTATAACTGGCTTCAGACCCCCCAAACACTGCGTAACCATTTGTAGGAACCACACTCACTCTTCAACTTTCTCACCGCACACAATGGCATACACAAAGTTGAAGAGATGGTTGTCCACATCCAACGTGCACGCCGCAAGTAAAGTGCCCTTGTACGGTCCACTCAGATGGGTTCCATCCACAAATAGTACAAGCCTGCACCCGAGCTTGAACCCATTCACGTTCGCAGCATACGCGACAAACATCCTGTAAAACCTGCAATACTCAACCTCACACACTGCGATGGACCCTGGGTTTGCTCTCACAATTGCTGCACACATCCGAGGGCGTAATTTGCAATGATCGACCAGCTTGCCGAGCACCATCATGTGAACGAACTCTCTTGCCCTCCATGACTGTATATAACTGAGTCGAATCCCCAGCTCCAACTCCAGATCTTGCATGATATCTTTTGGAGAATAATCTAGACATAACCGCACCTTACCCTCAATGAGGTACGCAAGAAGTTCTGCTCTAACATAGCGCTTGCCCCATATACCCCTATGACATTGCTCCCCCACAATGTGCACATGCTTCCCTTTAAAGTCTTTCAATGATATCACTTGGGTGTTCTTTCCACCTCTTACGCATATGTAGAATGGGCAATCTACAGCATCACATCACACCACAATTCATTGCTTGCAATTCCGCTCATACCGTTAGTTGAAGTGGTTTGCTATTGCGTACTTGCATATCATTTGCCTAAATGCTTCCGCAGATTGGAATATCTGCCCCTCCCCCCTTATCAAGTTCTTCTATATGCTAAGCTTTCAATGGTAACTTCAAGCTTGCATACCTGATTGTGGCCACACATTCTCATTCACATCTTTCCCATCACCACACCCTTTCCTTTTCGTCCCTTGATCACTGCTAGTCTGAGGTGATTGCTCATCACCTCGATTTTCTGGTGCAATTGTGTCCTCGTCACCTGCATCGTCTGATGCAATAGAAATATCATCTTCATCTGACATTTCAATTAGGTTCCCTCCTAGTCGCTGCCTGCTCAAGGGCTACTCATGTCCTTCATTGCCCAGGGACCTGCATAACCAAGCATAAGAACACATTAGCCATAACTTTCCCTACATTGCACTTATTACTATTGTTCATTACATAGGTCTTTCCTACTACCTTACCTTTTCCGTCCTACTAGCTTGTGGTCACCTTCCCAACCCACTTCAACACCATCATGCCCATTTCTTCCACTTCTGCAGCATACGTTGCCATCCTCACCACCTCGCACTCTTCCTTCGCATACGACAACACCTGCCTGTGCTCGCCTCAGCGGACCTTCGTCCCCACCCACGTAGGATAGCCATGCTCATCATTACTCTTAAACATCATCTTCACATCAGTGTCTCCCTCAACTGGCAGTAACATTTCCCTATCATACTTCCCTATCATACTTCAAACTGTATCATACTCTTTTCTCTAAGATATCGGTCCCTGTAACCTCCTTCATCATTCTGATCACTTCCTCCACCCCCATTCCTTCACCCCCCTCATATATTACTTTCCCCTCTGTACCTTGCCCCAGCACTCCCCCCTATAGTACATACATAACTATCTCCCTCCCACCACCACCACCATCTCCTGTAATGGCACCATGTACATCCATTGTCTGTGATTTTCCCCTCCACCACCTTCTACCCCTCCCCGAGCTACCGCCAACATTCTACCGCATGCCCTGCATATGAGATGATCACAACACTTAGTCATGTCATACATGAGTGTAATGCGGAATAGAATTAGATGATTACAACAATTACTGATGCAATACCTACGGTTTTACCCATGTATTCCACTATGTCTACCAACATATACCACCACGGCGCACACGGTCAGAAGAACTACATTATTGATCTCTATACCCACTAACTGACACTTCAATCATAGCATACATACATAGCCACACAAACATGGTTCGCAATCACCGCAACAATAATTTTCATACTACTTATAGTTGGACACAATTGACCACTACCCACCATGACAAGGGTGCTGCATACCCTGCTACTTGTCCCCATCTACCCACACCCAAATACCCCTTCCCTGTCAAAGTATATGCTCGTGTTCTGATGTACAAATATTCTGTTACCCTTATTATTGTCACCGTTGTGGACGCCATTTCAAAGGGTTACAATGTATGCCCAACCGAAGGCTATTGTCTACCATGGTAGACACCTCAACCTTACTATGTATTCCAAATTGCATACAAATGTGCTTACCATTGCCCACTCTTCCCAATGCATACACCACTGAAATGCCAGACTAATATCCCCAAATATGGGCATTCAACCAACAGAGTACCATCTTCACCACCACACACACTAACTAATGACATAGGATCTACACATTCCTTCATGCATTTCACTTAATTACAATCACATACCTTGAATTCACCCTGAATGTACTACCTTCTTGGCCACACCACGCGTTGTTGCAAGCCCCTGCCCTGCCTATTTCCTGTCTTCATGTTCCAGCCAGCCCTACTTCCACCGTCCCCTCATTGCACCTTGCTTCTTCTTGCTAACGTCCTCTGTCGCTCTTCTTCTCCCTCACTTTTTCTACTGGTCTTCTTCTTCTCACCTCATTGTTCAACAAACCCCACTGCTCCTCTCCAGTCCTCAACTTCTCATTTGTTAAGGGTGCTTCCCATATCTCTCTCCTCAATTGTAACTGCTTCACTCTCTCCCTCCACCCTTACAATCACAGCCCTAACTTAAACAAGGGCAGTCTGGTAATTTCACCCTCACCCACATTTCCCCCCACTTAAGTTTTCCCCAAAATCAACACCAAATTGTTGGGAAAAGAATGATTCTGTTGCCCCCCACTTGAAGCCTGGGCCTGACTAGCATGTAAATTTCCCTATTTTGATTCTAACTCATGCGTGAGTGCATGCTGTAAGATAGAACTAACTTTGGCAAAAGTATTTAAACAGAAAGTAATGAACGGATATTAGATTTTAGACTGATAATAAATGGGTGTAATTCCAAAAGTCTTTAATATGTGCACAGACAAATGTTATAAAAGAAGTATAAAATTTTTAGATGAGACTGTATTATGTAGAAGTTATTATAAGACGGACTTTTTATAGGTGATTTTTTTTTTTAGGGGTTTTGCAGTGACTTATAATATATTTTCAGGTGACTTTAATTTAGGGGTGACTAATAGTTTATTTAGTTGTGACTTTTATTACAATTACTCATAAATGAACTATTACTTACTTCAATTATAATTAAAAGTCATCATAAAAATACTCATCTCATAATATGTCTTTTATGTGAGATGGCCTCATAAAAACTTATTATAGAAGAAGAACTAAAGATACCTGTAAGTGATTTACGTAAGAATACAAAAGAATGTAACATTGATATAGTGAAATAGTTAGTGGATAACGAAAGTATTAAGCTCATTAGTAGCAAATCGTTCTATATTCTTTTCAACTTATCATAAGTATTTATTATCGAAGTTAGCACTATTCCATAGCATTCAACATCATAAAACGACTTTTTGTTACTTTCAACAATTTTCGATAACTTTCAACATTATTATGCACTTGTTCAAAAATATCGAGTCATATTTTCTTTAATCATTTGGTAGGATTCGACAACTTTCAGTAACCTTAACAAAAACTTCAGCAATTTTCAGCATTATTTGACAATTTTTAGTAACTTTCAGCAGCAAGTACTAATAGAGTACTTGAGAATATGCTCTGAGAACGAGGTTGCTTATTTTATTATTTTTTTACTGGGGCTTTTGTAGTGGTAGTCTTCTTTACAACTAAATTCTCAAGAGCTTCAGTTATATAATATAATAGTAACAAATCAAAATATACTGGATTTAAAAATTATGGGGTGTTTAAAGAACAACTACTAGCTGTTTGCATTAGCTATTTGCACGTAATGTTTGATTGCATGCAATGTGTAGCATGTCAAAGTGTAACACCCTCAGCCCCTAGGGTTAGGGGCGTTACGTTTTTTTTACTTCCTACTTAATTTTCGGGGTGAAACAGATAGAGTTTTCCCTAAAAACTAATCATTTCTAGGCTAAAAGTCTTACAACAATTCCCTGCGATTAACGGAAGTGTAAAGAATTATAAATAAGCTCAACGGCTACAAGCCGGAGTTCATAATTCAATGAGCAATCTCGCTCAGAGTACATCAACAATATAGTCCATTAATTAAGAAGGAAATCAAATATACAACTCAACGGTCTACACAACCGAAGTATTGAGATTTACATCCCAAAACACAGCTAATTTCAATTAAAGACGTCTAACTAATCAGATGGTTGGCTCACACGGCCATACAAAGCGACTCATAACAATATGCATTATATGAGCTAGAAAACTTAGTTTACAACAATTAGAAACTAGAAATACGTTATATTACATCATTAAACTCATGAATCTACTTCTATATGGCACATATAACTCTTTTTCAACCAGGGGTAAACTTCAACTCCGCAGAAGCGGCTCGACTTTCACCTGTCATACCAAAAGCTAAGGGAAAAAGGGGAAAGGGTAATGGGGTGAGCAACCACATGCTCAGTGAGAATTCCCCTACTCCTTAAAACCAAAATAATTACAGGCAATAATACTAATAATAGTCACATATCACGTATTTATATTTTACTATCATATTAGGCAATCATAGTCCCCAAGGAAAGATTACCTTCCTTAAACTTCATTCCAACCACTCAACTCAATTCTAGGCCCTTAATGACCAAAACCTCCCTACTAGCAGGCCTTTAGGCATCTAAACAAGTAGGCAACAGGAATTGAATATAAATGCTTTCAGACTCACTTTTGAAAACATAATGACTTTTGATATATACCAAGGATAGTTTATTAATCGTGCTAACTTCTTTAAAACTTATAATTCTTTTTAAAAGTTCTCAAAACATTTAAACTGGCAAGAAAGGCTTGGCAAGAAACATGCTTTCATAGAATATGCACATTGAAAAGCTTGAACGTACAATGCAATATTTGAAACTGCATTTGACTGTACTCGAAAATTCTTTCATAAAAGGTGAGTAGGAGGTGCACATTTGAAAGCTTTCTTTCTTTTCTCAAAAACACTTTACTCAGCCTTTTGAGGCTCGTATTCTTTAAAAGAACTTCTTTTATAATGGTCCTCTAATGACCTTCATAAACTTTTCAAATCTCATTCAATATGGCCTCGTAATGGCCCTTATAAATCTTTCTTTTCTGTAATACTTAAATGGCAAAAGGCCAAATTCTTTTTTTATTTATTAGAAACTTACTCATAGCATGAAAACATCTTATTGTGCTGGCTAGGGGAGGTTTACACTGCCCCTAAGTGAGATCGTCACTCACAACTCACGTTATCCTCTGGGTATACGTATATAACTTTTGGCCAAAGCGTGTCTCAGCAGAGTAACTCTAACCTCGATATTGTCCTCTGTGGGGCAACAGCTCACACCAAGATAATCATATTTGAATCAAGTCCACCTCAAGGTTTTCTTACGCGTCACACATCATAACTTATTTGGGGAGCAACTCACACCAAGATAATTCATATCTTGAGTCCAGTTCCCAGGAATAGCTCACACCAAGATAATTCATATCTTCAGTCCAGTTCCTAACATTTCTTTATTGGGAAACAGCTCACGTTATCTTTGCGTCCAGTTTTCAGGAACAGCTCATACCAAGACAATTCATACCTTGAGTCCAGTTCCTAACCCTAGCCAATTGACTAGCACTTTCTTAGCCTTTAAAAACGTATTTCATTCTCTTCTTCTGTTGCTTACTATACTGAAAACTTACCTTTTTACAAAACGATCATAACCTTTCTAAATGCTTATAGTTCACTTCGTTTTTAATTTAGAAACTTCTTGTAAACGTAATATGTTTACTAACTCGTAAAACGACTTTGCTTTTAACTTTAAAGTTTCTTATAAACGTAATACATTTACTAATTTGTAAACTTTGTTTTCAACTTAAAAGCTTCGTATAAACGTAATAAGTTTGCTAAATCGTAAAACGACTTCGTTTTCAACTTTAGACTTCGTATGAACATAATAAGTTTGCTAAATCGTCAGATGACTTCGTTTTCAACCTAAAAGCTTCTTATAAATGTAATAAGTTTGCTAAATCATAAGACCACTTTGTGTTTAACTTAAAAGCTTCTTATAAATGTAAAACGACTGTAGTTCATAAAACGACTTCGTTTTTAACTTAAAAGCTTCTTAATAATATAATACGTTTGTTAGTTTGTAAAACGACTTCGTTTTTAACTTAAATTCTTCGTATAAGCGTAATAAGTTTGCTAAATCGTAATCGACTTTGTTTTTAACTTATATGTTTCTTTTAAACGTAATGAGTTTGCTAATTCATGAAAAGAAACCCATTTAGAACTCAAAATACTCAGTTAGCATTTAACTCAAATTAGATATGTACTAAAATCTTCAGGTGTCATTCTATAACTCATTTCAATACCTTTTAAAACTCAAGAAGGGGGTATAAATAAACTAAAGGCTTAAAACATTCCTAAACTTGCTATTATCCAAAAACTTAGAGTACTTGACTCGTTTATAAGGCAAATAAGGTTTCTTTCTATATTTTCAACATAAATGCTTTTTAAAACCATAATGGACTTGCTAGCTCTTTAATCGAACTCAAAAGAGACTTAAGTAAGCAAATAGCATACAAATCAGCTAAACTCATAATTAGCACCTTAAGATGCTCCTTTTCAGGTCGTTTGAATTCCTTTAAACACAAGGCGAAGTCATACGCAAACCCATGTCTTAAAACATTTCCAAACTCACCTTTAGTCGAGTCACTTATTAAGTAATTCGACGATTTAGGATTTCTTATAGGCTACAAACATTTTCATAAACTATCAGACATTTACTTAAAAGCATTCATAATTGTGAAAACAAGCTTTCAAAATCGCCCTTCTCTTTAAAGACGTCTTAAGTTTCAAGAATTGGTCACATAGCACATTGAGGGGAGAGGGGTTTACACATAGCACATTCATACACTTCATAACATAACTCGGTAGAATCTGTCCAATAAGCACACATGGCATCGCAATCCACATGATCGCGGTAATCACAACCCAGACACCCTCCTCACGCAATACCAACCACAAGAACCTCAAATTTCTCATTAGTTCCACCTCAAACCATCTAACTACCAAGCTCGGTTTATTATTAGCATACACAAACCAACAATACATAAAACGATCATATATAGGTATGGCATTCACGCTTAATAGCCAACTTAGAATTTAACGTATACTAAATTGATGCAAATAGAAACTTCAAAGTGATATTTACTTTCTAGTTCGCAAACCAATATCCATAGGCATAGCATCTCATAGCAATTACTACGAATAGACCATTAACATGCCCAAACTGATTTAACCATAACCTTCAGATATAATTCAGTTCATTCCACAATTACTTCAATTAGCATCCTCAAGCTTCAAAACGGAATTTGAACTAATAAATTATTGGAATCACAGTGCTATGCTAACATTCTGTTCATTAAACATTTCTCTACTGTCTGGTTATTAACATTCAGCATCAATTCAATATCCAAATGACCCAAAATTAGCACCATGTTGTAATTCCTCAATCTCAATTCTAAATTTACCCAAACTGGTTTCTGACTTCAAAATCAACTGGCACTAACTAAATTTAGTTAAATTCATTGAAAAGAGTAGTAATTTAGGAGGAAAAGAACCCTCACCTTGAACCCAAGCTAGAGGTTCGATTCATGGCTATGGGCTCGACTTTAGGGGCTCGAGCAACTCTAATTCTTCGGCTCTTGCTTACCCACGCACGAACAGACCCCAACCGTGCCCAATTCACGCAATTCGAGATCCAATTTCGACCCAACTGTCACTCACTGATTTGATGTTGAATAGAGTGCTTGAAGCTACAAATTCTACCCTCAATTTATAGGAGATTTGAGGCAACTTTGAGCTAAATTGCATGGACACACTGGGGCACACGTTCGTGCCCCGATTCGTCGCCTAGACCCACCAAAACATGACAAAGGACCGTCGGATTTCTGCTCAAATTCGCACCAAGGGTTCGTTTGCCCGTGGGCAAGGTCGAATGAGGGCCAAAGCAAGCTAGGTGTGGCAAATTTTTAGTGGATTTGTGAAGCTTGTGGCGCATCCATGGAGGCGTAAGAGGAGGAAGAAGAAGAGCAGAGAGGAGAGAGAGGGATGTTGGGAAAAGGGGGATCGCAGGTTAGAGGAGGAAGAAAAAGGGGCTCACGTGCATATGACTAAAATGCCCCTCCCTCTATCTTTTTTTTTTTTGGCCCAAGATGTTTCATATTAGACATCGCTAGTTTATTCGTAATCCGATCTCTAAACCCAAAATCGGTAACACGACCTTTCATCGATTACTCGTTCCTAAAAATATCGAGGTTCAATTTAATGACTAATGAAACGAATTCTAAGGTTGACAGCCTAATCGTATTCGGGTTCCTACTTGATTCAGTACTCATTAATAACTGTTAATAACGCTTATTAAAATTCATTGAAAAATTTTCAAAACCAATAATAATAATAATAATAATAATAATAATAATAATAATAATAATAATAATAATAATAATTTTAATAGCGACAATAACATTGTTTTTATTAAAATCACCGCTCACATAGGCATGTCAATAATAATTTAACTTGTATCGTTAAATAAAATAGGTTTTTATAACGTAAAAAGGCATTACGAACAACTTGACAGAAAATAAGGTACGGGGACCTTACACAAAGCCAAGGCAATTCTAAAGCTAAGACACTAGGAAAGAATTCCTATGTCACTGAACTGGGGTTTGGAGCAATGTGGACTTTGGAAACAATTTGGGTTAACTTTGGTACAAAAATTAAAGATTAAAGTAACAAGAATATGACTTGGGTAAAGGCAAAGCCACCATCAAGTCTAACGACCCACCAATAAGTTGATTAAAGACCTAGTCGCTCTCAACCTATCTAAAGGATCTACTCAACTCATGACCAAGGATACTTGGTAAAGAGATAGAGATTTTGGTTTAAGCAAACTGTTTTTCTTTCATCCACTTTAACTTTCAATTCTATGCTCAATGAATTACAAGTCTTACAATTTATATGGAAAAAGGATCTAACTCCTTGACAAATGACAAGACTATGTATTAAACTAGTACACTTAATCTTTAATCATTAAAGCTAAAATATGCAAAAAATTAAAGAATAAATATAAAAAGGTTAGGCTTATTCATAATAATTGAACCCCTTTGATGCTTCATCTTTCACTATTAAATGTATGTTCATGCTTGGGCTTTGCAAGTGAGGAGGACTTGAAAAGACTTGGATGTCTTGAATTGTAGCTCTAGAGTGGATGAATCTCGTGGAGCATTGATGGAGGAAATCAATAGTTGATTTGTGCCCCTTAGACTGTCCTTAGTAGCAGTTTCACAATTGCCATCAAAGTCTTTAGTAGACTGCTACCTTTGGCTTGGCATTGACTTTGGCATACTCTTTAGAACTTTGTCAAAAGCCTTTGGACTGAGTTTGAGTTGGTGAAAGGAAGCTCACACTCTAAAAAGTTAACCTGGGCAGTGAGCGAGGGACCACACTTTCGAAAGTTTTTGGACTGGCTTTGGCAAGCTCTTTGAAACAGAGTTTAGTTGCTGTCAAAGCTGTTCGAACTGACTTTGAACTGGAAATTGCTAAACTTTCATCCCAAAACTAACTTTTTAAGCTAACATCATATGTATAGCTTAATCTTACTTTGACTAAGGACATGAATGACTTAGACCCTCGGAGGCACATGTTCCACAATGTAATTAGGTTGTAATGCAATAGAAATAAAGTGTAATGCAATTATGATTGCATTATCATGTTTGGTTGGTTATAGATTAATTATATAATGTAATAAGATCACTATTCCATGGCTATGTTTGATTCACATATTCAATATATAATGCAATCACATTTTGCGTCCAATATCCTTGTACCCTTATGGAAGAGACAATTGAATGAAAATTCAATCTTATATCAGCTGATTCTATCTTCACTAAAAATATATATACGATTCAAGTAAATATGAATTTGACGTCAAATTAAATCTAACCTCCAATATAACTAAACTTGAGCAAACCAAGAATTGTTTTTTCAATGATAGTAGACCAAAAAAAACATATGCAATGAGGTTTCCCCCATTGTAGCAAATTCTTAAAAAAATGAGTATTTTACGAAGAAAATAATTTCTAAATTCTCCATAATGGCCTCCAATCTACCATCTTCAGCAACAAGAATAGTATCTTCTTGAAAATGTCTTAAGCCAAACCCCAAAGTGCAGAAAAAGGGCCTAGAAAGCATTAGTAGAAGAAATAGCACGAATAATGAGTAACAGAAATTGATTTTCTTTGTAATTAAATAATTACTTGAATTACCTAGTTTAAATATCTCCACAAAAGAAGGGCAAGGACCTGATCTTCCTTTTTAATTAGGGAATGCTAAAAACATATCAATAGTCTCAGGATCAGATGCAATTTTTCCACTCGCTTGATGACATTCCATTGTTGTCAACCATAGCTTGGTCATTTCTTCACTGCTTTTTGAGCGTTTCTCACTTAAATCAATATCAAAGCCCACATCACCACTTATCTCACTACTCGCTTCCCTTCTCTCTCTCCCCCAAGAATAAAAGCAACTTCTAATGGACATTTTATCAAATTTTCGAATTCTCGACCCCTTTTACTAAATTCACTGACTTTCAAGAACTAGTTTCAACCCTAGAAGACCCTTGAATAGATGATGATTCAGGTTCATCTTT
Source organism: Carnegiea gigantea (assembly GCA_029747015.1). Lineage (NCBI taxonomy): Eukaryota > Viridiplantae > Streptophyta > Magnoliopsida > Caryophyllales > Cactaceae > Carnegiea > Carnegiea gigantea. The sequence continues at coordinate 387,954 of JAKOGI010000471.1, read as the reverse complement.
CTTACTTGACTCTTCCTATTCTTCCTCTTCATTCACCTCATCTTCAATTGCATTAGGTCCTTAAGAATTTTTCCCCAAAACATGATTTTTCCTAAAGACTATGCATAAATCCTCATAATAAGGCATGGTCTACCTCTCCATAATCGTTAACTTTAGGGCGATTTTGCATTATGAATTAGCAGATAAAGCCAATATTACAAGCTATTCCTAATGTTGCAGGAAAAAAAAATGACATTGAACCCATAGCAGATTCACACATTGGCCACATACAAAATAACTAGCAAGACAACAACATAAGGATGAAATTCACATGAAGCTATAACCAGAAACTAAAAATTAGTCCTTGTAAAGACCAAAAAGCATGTCATACATGAAGCACATAAGAAAAGTAAGCCTTTTAGATAAGATGTGAATCACAAATATAGCCATCACAGGTGAGAGAACATTCCTAAAAAATGATGGTATTTTGCTCAATAGTTTGGTCTTCATCAGCACAAGTAGCTTTTGCGATCGCTACATGCCATGGTAGTAACACATTAACTATTGTCTTTAGTTGTTAGCAAATACTTGATCAAATTGGAGCACACTACTTTAATTCAACTTCAGTGCCAAGTAACTCAACCATGGAGGACTATACCCAACTCGAAAAAAGATTCTAGGTCAGTCTTAGAGATGGAAGTCATAGCCCAGGTCCATGATCCCTCTAAACTGTACCTAGCCTATATGAATTCAATCCCAAGGCAATGCTTGGTACACTAGAATCAGAGCAATTGATGACGCGAACAATTTCAATATCAGAAAACCAACAATATAAAGTACATACTTGATTTAATTTGATTGATTTTTGGCTTACTTTCCTCATCCATATACATGAACAGTTGAAGTAAGAAGCTAACAATACAAAGTATAACAATAGTGAGTGTGATTTTCCAATGCTGAACAAAGAATTATGATAGGAATAGGCCACAGTTTGCTACATGTTCATGTACTCGAGAAAACAAAGGTAGTTAAACATTACATCCCCAAATTTCAGTCTTCTAATATACGATTTAAACAGTTTAGTACATGAATTTGGTAGTACTGCATGTTGAAGCTACTAAACTTACAAATTTTTATGTACCAAACTATGTACTACAAATAATTAATATGCATTTACCATTTAGCTTGTGTATTTATGTTGATACTCATAAGCGCATGAATTTTACTGACACATATACTTTGCAAACTTCTTTTCCAACCACCACTAATTTCATCTCTGGATCCCACCCAAATTGACTTGTACAACTTCCTACTACTATATCATACACAATATTGTATACACCCCTATGGTGTCGAAGTTGGGAGTGTATATTTGGTTGCACTCTTAAACTTAATTCAGGCAATTTAGCTCTAAGTTTCTCCTTAACGGTATTTGTAAACCTCAGTTTAAAACCATTATTTGCTTTGAATGACATTTCGCCATTCACGAGATCCTTAAGACCTGAATAAGTGCATCATATTCTTCTTCTTTCCATTTTGTTTTATTTTTCCATTGCCCATAATCTTTTAATAAAGCCATTAATGGATACAAATAAAAAACTCACAAATAGGTCCTAAAACAAGCACACAACTTAACAAAACTCAGGCTGTAACTTTTTCCTCCTTAAAATGAGCAATAAGTTCAGTGAAAAGCTATATAGCACAGATGCAAGGAAACATCAAAATGCAACATCCACTAGCAAAACAACTAATAATGCTCAAAAGCAATAATAACAAAAGGTACTACTTAAAACAGTAAGCACCATAAGATTAGTTATGAATTAAAAAGCAATAAGAGAGCATCGGACATGCTCCATGAGTTCTACTAACAATATGAACCAAGTAAATCATCTTTGTCTCGTGCTTGCCTACCATCTGTCAAACATATCTTTGGCTAATTAATCGCGCTTCAATCTCTATTCATCAAAAGATTCAATAGTGTCTATATGGTTTTCATTCCTCTTTTGTTGCCTTGGCTACTCATATCATAATGTTCCTCTATAGGATCTATTACCATATCTCTCCTGACAAGATTACGAAGTAGGCAACAAGCCATTATGATTTGGTTCACTATGCAGACTGGATGAAAAAGAGGACTCCTAATAATAGCCCAATGCATCTTCAGTACACCAAAACATCTCTCTATTGCATTCATGACAAATGAATGTTTCATGTTATATAATTCTTTAGGGGTTATTAGTTGGTAGCCACCTCTCCATTCATTTAAGTGAAATCGTTTCCCTCTATAAAGAGCAAGAAAAAACCTCGGAATTCATATAATTCGCATCCACAAATGAATATTGTCCTATGACATATGGAAAAAAAAACTAACTCCTAAACTATTTTCCTTAAAAAGGGACCATTATAAGCAACTATCTTTGTACCATGTAGGATTCTTACCATTTCTTTAACTCAAGGCATCTTGAAGAACTCTACTATCTATAGCAATGCCCTCCCAACCTGTTAGAACATATACAAATTGCATGTCTTGTGAGCATGTGACTAACAAGTTCATGGCTATTTCTCTCTTACGATTTTGGTATCTAGCCTTGTCCATTTTCGACACTCTCATCTTGGTATATGTCCCATCTAGAGCATCTATACAATTATAAGGTCTAAGAAAATGGAATCAAGTTAAGAATCTTACATAAAAATATTTATCAAAGCATTATTAGGTACAGTGTATGCCTTAAACCATTTCCGTCGCTCATCTCTAGAGTTCACTTCATTCGGCACAGGCTTTTCAAGTAATACACGGTGCAATCTTATAATACCCCTCAACATCTTGTTAAAGTACTCACTGGTGGGCCAACTGGATGTTATAGACACATCATAGACAATCCGATTCTTTGTGTAGTGTTTAAGAACATTAAAAAACGAAGCCACTTGCTCTTCCAATGGGACATATTAGCTATCAACCGACTTCCCTGTTGCTGTTAACATACTATATAACTTAAAGAAAGTACGCCTATCCATTTTCAGATGTCAATGCATTTCCTATCATTCTCACGAACCAAGTCATTTACAAAGTCTATTCTCTATTTTGTATGTTTTGTTAAAGAATATGACTTCATTAAGGAGTACTACTCTTTGGGGTACCTCAAAATGTGACAAATAATTTGGAAAAAATAAGTCAATCACATTCAAAACTTTCAACCATGACAAGATCAAGCTCGTATATTGCTTTCTCTTCTTTGTCCCCCCTGTGGCTAAGTTCAAATGAGCCATGGCTGCAAACTAAAAAGTTCCTAGGATATGATTGCAAGGCATTAAGATGCAAATTATAACAAAAATGCAAAGAATCGAGACAATCAGACTATTCACAACAAATCATTATTAAGTTGAGCCAAAATAGCAAAGTTACTCGGATTTTGTGCCCTCTCCTTGATGAGTCACAACAAGCAACAACCAGAAAAAAGTAATAAGGATACCACTCAAATTGAATATGGAGATAATAGTTGCTATAATGAGGCTGGTGCAGTGATCCTATGTTAACCAATGCATAAGGCCACAACTCATCAACTAATACTTTAGGCCCCCAAAATCGAATGTCAACAAAACATATAGAGATAATCAGAACAACAAAAGCTAGAATATGACCAAGCTCAACAATATTGACTGAACTAAACACACGCAATGAATGTCATATTTGCATGGATTATTTGAGCATTTGGGAGGCATTTTAGGGGATTAATATGCTAAGTTGTATGATGTGCCCCTAGTTCTTCTATTATACTTGGTTTTGTTTGTTTGACAAGTATTTGCAGATTTTGATCTTGTGAACCCAATGCATGTGAGTAGAGTTATGATTTTGAGGTCTTGTTGATCAAAGAAGGTAGTAAAAGAGGTCCAAAGACATCCAACATAGATAAATCATGGCCAATATCAAGGTCTAGGAGGTTCTAAGAAGAAGCTATAGGAGGAATAAGAGAGCACTAACTGACTAGTGGGCCCCATGGTCATGCCGTGGTAGGGACCATGGTCCGTGGGAGCATCCAAGGTCAGACTGTGGTGCCCCTGTTCCCCTAACTTCACTAGTTTTCTTTGCGGCTTTTCGTTTTCCAAACGTTTAGTTAGCAGCCTTGAATCCAGCGATAAAAGCTCAATTTTACCACCTTCCTTAGCAATCGATCCACCATCCTAGACTAGTGTTTTTCACCTTGGAGGGAGTCTGAGGAAGAAGAAGAAGAACTTTTACAAGGGAACCGTGGATCAGGTAAGCATTGAAAGATCAAGGCACCACCATGGAAACTAAGCATCTAATTCTGTATGTTTTTCTTATCTCTCAATAAGATTTATTTTTAGTTTGATTAGATTTTTTTTTATCATGTTATAGTAGATTTTTAGATTTGAGATGTGTGAACCAATTGATGCATTTGCTTTGAGTGTTTACACTTCAGTTGTTCAAATTTAGTTGATTTTATGTTTAATCCGATTTTAGAATTTTAATTTACTACGCCACTATACGCTTGCGGCCCTATCAAGTTTTTGGCGCCATTGCCGGGGACTAGTTTCGAATATTAGGTTTTGATCATACTACCACAAATGCACAGATAGTCGTAGTATAGATAAAAGATATTGTTCCTCAGGGACTAATTGTAACGTACTGAGTCTTGCCTATCAGAATGCGCTATGTAAAATTCTGGTTCAAGTGAATTCGATTTAGCAATAGCAAATAAACTTTTCTAAATCAATAACGGAAAAATGTCTAGGAATTCTCATAGTTGTGAAAGGAAATTAGATAAAAAATAATGAACATGTGCCTTCTTCTAATTGGTCAAATTCAAGGAATTGTAATCTCTTCAAAAACTCAATCTATTCTTTCGAAATTAACTAAATTTGGTTAAACTAAGTAAAAGTCGTTTTTTCAAACTAATTTGCCTTAATTCAAGTTCAATGGCTTTGATTACTTACTAGCGCTCCTAACATACAAATCTCTCTTTCGAGACAAAGTTACGTTAGGCCTTATCAAGCAGTCCAACAACTAAATGTTACCTTTTAGTTTCTCATTCATTTGTTTCAAGTGTGCAAGAAAATTTTGGCCAAAAATCAACTCACAACAATCCAAATACTTAAAAAAATAAATCAAACCAATCATGAAGATAAGCACAATTGTATGGATTAAAACATGATGCAATAACAATTCCATAAACTACTAAATCCCTGGACTAAAGAAAACTACTTAGACATGATAAAAGATTAACAACTAACCAATGATTGATGAAATCTGAGCGAAAAGAGGATTGACTGAGATAGCCTTCAACCAAGGGCTTCAAAACGGCCTCAATGAGAAACTCTCACACTCAAGACTCACACTAATACAATAACCAAACTAAAAACTACAAAATTTAAGAAAGAAACTAATCTATGCTACTCTACAGTTTGCTTTGCTTGGAATGATTTTTGATTGTTTCTACATGCTGTAGAACGTTGCTTTCTATAGAGAAGCTCGGTCAATCTCAGCTACAAAGCTAAGGGAAAATGAAAAGGTAATAGTCACAGGCTCACCACGGTCCGTGGGGTGCACCATGGTGCGATTGTAGTCTGTGCTGGAACCGAATTTTTGCTCATTCTTTACTCTACGATCGTGGTATAACATGGACGACTACAGGAGAGGTCAAAATACAGCCATTGAAGGGCAAATGCTGGGTAAAAAGACTAAAAATTCTGCAAAACACATCAAACAACTATACCCAAGCATAAATCGAGAATAGGAGAGTAAATAACAACAATAAGCACAATATTCGCCTAAAAAAGACACAAAATAGCCCTAAAATGATATACATGTTAAGCACTTATTAGGTTTTTCTTGATAAGTTTGACTAAACATTTTGTTTTTTTTGGAAAAAAAACACAAAAAAATTTAAAATACAAAATAACAAAAATTGAGAAACAATAGCAATTTTTCATTTCCTCCAAGTTGAACATGAATTATTTTGGAGGTATGTTAAGCATTTGCATGCTTTTCTTGCTCAATGTGGCTATTGTCTAGGTAAATGGAAAATTTTGGACATTATTGATGAGGGTGTAAATAGTAAAACCCTAGCTCTTTTAAAGTATTGAGGTTTTCCTTCTAATAGTGTTAACAAAGCATGGAACTTGCTTGAGTGGGTTGCTTAGGATTCATTTGAGTTTGAGAATGCTAGTCATGTTTCCAGATATTCATTCCCTGATCCTTGTCCATTCTATACTAGATTTTGTTATGCCCCTTTTTGGTGGGACACGTGTAATTCTTCTGACCATGATAGTAATTCGTGTCCTTATTACGCATGCTATGCTCAACCTAACTTTGCATCACCCAGGAACAATACTGATGTTGTTTTGACCTTAACTGATTCATCATTCCTTTTAGCTCAGTGCACAGGAGTACATGACTCGAGGTGGGTAAGCCTTTAGGGGGGTTGCTGGCTTTGATGTTGCTGATGCATGGTTTGAGTTAGAGGATACTTTTGATAAGGTGCATGATCTAGCTAAGATTCCTTTGGAGGTGTAATGTGATGTGTTTATGCATAAGGAGTCTCCTAGTCTCAGTTTTCTTGATAGTTCTCCCTGATCCCCTTGATCATTCATATGCATCCCTCTTTGTTCGCTACCCTCTTATTTCCCAGAGTATTATGTTGATGAGCCCATTAATAATCCTGTGATTTGTAATACTAATGTTGATTTGGGTTATGAGGACAACATGTTTGATGTGCTTAGTGGAAATGTTGATAATTTTGTGTCTGTAGGTTACTTTAGTGGGTATAATGCCTTCCCTGACCTATATTGCATGTACCTATGAAATCATAAGGAATACTTTCTTTGATTTCTCTTTTAATTTTTCTATGGCCTTTTGTTTGTTAAAGAGAGCATTGACTTTCTTTATTGTGATTATCTTGATGCTCTCTTACTGCCATGCTTGCGAATCCCACATTGTGGAGTTTGAGAAGCTTCTGTATGCATTAACGACATATGTTGTAATGAGCCAAGTCTTGAAGTTGTGATGGAGTGATTGATGCTCGTTTGGTCCATTTGTAAGAAGACCTTAGCTTAGGTGTACTTAGTAGCTAACCTGGTGAGATAGTTATATTTTGTTCCCTTTGCCTTCTCTTACTTTCTTTATTTTAAACAATGCTTTATCTAAGCATGGGGGAAGGGTAGTTTCATGTTTTCTATTTTGGTTTTTAGTTTGCATACTGCTTAGAGCACGTAGTTTAGGTTTCTTTTTGTTTGTATGAGCTTGTTGTATTTATTTGCATTTAGCTTTACATATAGGATTGTATGTAGAGATGGTGTGGATTTGAGATACCCTCCAATGATGTTTTTGGTAGGCACAATAGCTTTCATGAGCTTGATTGATTTTTGATGTGTAATCCCTTTAGTGTGAAAATTTTTGAAGGTTTTATAAATATTTTTTATTTTGACCCTTGTCTTGATTGAGAACTATGTTTCCCCCTTGGAGTACTTACCACTAATGTTGGTATATTAGCTACATTTTATGAGCTAGATAAGATTGTGGTAGATATCCCGTGAGATCTTGAGCCTTATTGGGGTTAATTATCATACTTAGTCTCATGTTCTTTCTCGTATGTGACTCTTCCACTGTTGCATCTCTAGAACTTGCCTAGATTCTTATTGAAAACTGTATTAGCATGTGCATATTTGATGAAATGATAGAGACATTCTTTCTTTGGTCACTTTAGCTACATAGCTAAATAGCCTACCTTTGTGTTACATGTTTATCCCCTTTGCTGGCCCCTTTGAGCTATGATCTTGTTTTTGTTGTGATCAGCTCGCATTAAACCCTTGGCCAAACACATATTCCTAACCTTTAAGCCAAGTCTATGGAGCATCACTTCATGTATGCAATGGGTATTTTCGGGGATAATTGAATTTAAGGTAGCTTTGGTATATTGGTTTATTAAGGGATTGGTGATATTAAGAATTTGGTTGTGTTTCCCTCTTGTTTGGGTTGAGTATATATGAATTAAGTTATGAGTTGATAGTTAGTCATCCTATGCCTTTCATTAATTGAAATTTTCAGTTAATTTCCCAAAGAAAAAAAAGAGAAAAGATAGGGGAAAAAGGAAGACAAATGTGAACAAGTTGATTGGCATTGGATATGTACATAGCTTATGTTTCTTTATTTATCAACTCATTTCCTACATTATTTATTGGGATATGTTCTTGTATTGTTGGGATTTGAAGTGTTAGTGAACTTCGTAATTTCTTGGCACCTGGTTAGTTGCTCCCTAGTTATTTGGCTACATAACCCCACATTGCCTAAATTTAGTAGCCCTTGTTACAATCCAAGTAACGTCCTCTTAATTGTTATGTGCACATTGCCATCTTAGTGGTAAAGAATTTGAGATACTTGGCAGGCACATGGTAGATTGCGTCCTTGGAATGAGTCTCGAGTGGACCTATATTATATTTCAAACATATGAGTGAGAGTGATCCACATGTCACAAAAGTGAGGTTCTACTGATCCATTTGGCCCTAATCAATCTCATGCACTTGTATGATGTGATTTGTGGTTCTCTTGGGATGATCAAGTTTGATATCGAGTTTGTTTACACTTTTTCCAAAGCATTCACCTTCTCCTGATTTGTAAATGCCTTGTGTGCTATTTGGGCTTGCAACTGATTGTCATTCTTGCTTGTGATCTGCTATGAGTTGCTTACCTTCAGGAGGTTCTTTTGTTTTGAATCCTAGATGTATGTCCCGTTGATGGTTTTATCTAATGTTTGCTTGAGGGCAAGCAAAAATTTAAGCATGGAGGAGTGGTGAATGTCATATTTGCATGGATTATTTGAGCAGTTAGCAGTCGTTGTAGGAGATTAAAATGCTTAATTGTATGATTTGTGCCCGTATATCTTTTATTATACTTGGTTTCATTTGTTTCAAAAGTGTTTGTAGATTTTGATCTTATGAACCCAAAGATGTGAGTAGCATTATGATTTTGAGGGCTTCTTGATCAAAAAAGGTAGAAAAGAGCCCAAAGACATGTAATACGGACAAACTATAGCCAGTGCCACGATCCAGCGGGTTTCAAGAAGAAGTTGTCAGAGGAATAAGAAAGCACGACCTGACCAGTGGCCCCATGGTTAGGCCATGGTGGGGACCACGGTCAGTGCGGGCCTCCACGATAAGACCGTGGTGCCCATGTTCCCTTGACTTCTCTAGTTTTCTTTGTGCCTTTTTGTTTTTTTCAAACATTTCGAAGGTTAGCAGCATTGATTCCAGTGATAAAAGCTCAGTTTTACTACCTTTCTTAGCATCTAAGCCACTCTCCAAGATTACTGTTTTCAACCTTTGAGAGAGTTTGAGGAAGAAGAAGAAGATTTGCAAGGGACCCACCAATCGGGCAAGCATCGAAAGATTAACGCATCACCACGGAAACTAAGCATCTCTTTCTCTATCTTTTTCTCATCTCTCAATTAGATTTATTTTTTAGTTTATAATTAGATTTATTTATCATGTTAGTGTAGATTTTCAAATTTGGGATGTGTGAACCAATTGATGTATTTGCTTGGAGTATCTATAGTTCAATTGTTCGAATTAAGTTGATTTCATATTTAATGTGATTTCAGAGTTTTAATTTGCTAGCACACTGATTGACCATCTTCTTGCTTGATTTTGGATATTGGGGAAGTACTGAAAGGTGAAACATAGCATTGGAAAACTAAAATCGGAGAATGTGCATAAATTCTTAAGAAAGATTCATCATCTGAGAGGGGGCATGTGATAATCATTTTCCTTAGTGAGTCTAGATAGATTAAAAACCATGAAAGTAGGGGATAAATTGATTCTAGGCATTCACTATAACCTTAAAGAGAGTGGTGATATTTTGATTATCGTCCTTTAAACTCTACTTTGATTATCGTCCTTTAAATTGAGTTGGCTTAGATTGACCTATGTGCAATGAGCTTGAGTGGTTTATCATAAGGTGAAGCATATTCTTAAATGTTTATTCCCATTTAAATTAGTTCTAGTTGTTTTCTTATTCAAATTTTGATTCGCTTAGCCTATTTTAATGGAAAATATAACCCAATAGCTTGATCTAGTCTCTATGGGATCTTGATTTACTATAATGCCATCACGCGCTTGCTGCCCTATCAACATGACATGACTGAATTTGAAACAATTTCAAATTGGATATCTACAGGATAAGTGCATAAACACAAGCTTATTATGTTAAATAGAGTTATTTGATTCCCTTAGGAAATCATTTCTAGTTTCTTTCCATATATGAAGGATGATCAGACCAACCTTTCATAATAATGAAGAGTCATAGGAGAAAATTATCAACAGGGTTCCCTTTTCAGCAATTACTAGTCTAATATGCAACACCCTTAAAAAAAATGATTGACACAAGCTGTAAGAATAAACAACTCAAATTAGATACCAACCAAATATATACATTCAATGGACCAATTCTCCCCCCAAAAAATAACAAATCAATGAATAGACCAAGCACCAAATTAGAAACAACTAGTAAAAAATCCATGAAAGTAGTAGCATCAAGAAACTTATAAACAAAGAAAGAAAAAGCAGGACCAGCAACCTGTGAAATCAAACCAGGGTGAGTCAAAATCAAGCTGAACTAACACTAATTCCCTGCAAACCAAATAGATTTACTCTAATTAATCACATATGATGAATACTATCTCAAACTCTACTCAAAACATTGAAACAAAAAGGTAGATTACAATATCAAAAATGTCATATAAATAGCTCTGTGTAAAGTTAGTGATTTGATGGCAAAACTGAATCATAAAGAAAAAGAAGAAGAAGAGGAGGGGAGAATAATGTTTTGAAGAGAATGGGAGAGGAGAGAGAAAGCTTCAAGATGTCAAGGCTAGGTTGAGAGTATGTGAGGTGAGAGAATGGCGACCGAAACTAAGATTTTGGGTTTTGGGACATTGTGTGTCTTAGGATGGGCTCGATTACCTCAAGGGCCCTAAATAGAAATGTTTAGGGAGGCCTATGTTACTACTATTACATTCCTCTGTGTTATTGTTCGGGCACGATACATGTGAATTTTATACCTCATTCTACCTAGATTTAGCTCAAATAATTGCTGAATTAGGTTGTTTATTGGTGTTCTGTTGGATTTGTAGATAATAAAGAGAATTACTTAAATGCTAGATAATCAGTAGAAAGCATGTGAAAAGTTAGGCATGTTAAACCAGAAAAATTTGAAGGATAATCCGGGATAACCATGAGGCAAGGTCGACTCAACAAAAATAAAAATTGCAGGAGAAACAAGGAAGAATAATAATATAGAAATTTGGCCATTAGCTATCATCTTTCTAGGCCCATTGGCTATCATGTGAGCATTGATGTTAACGTAGATTTGAGCCATGTGGACCATGTGCTTGATATGCTTAAGGGGAATGTGGTTGATGGTGTTGAGTCCCCTGGTATCTTTGGAGATTATGACCCCTTTTTTTGACCCTTATCATGCTTAACTAGCGGACATGCGTAAGCAAGTCGTGTGGCTAAACACAATTTATCATATTACAAACTTCTCTGAGGCTGCTGATAAGTTCAAGAGAGAACATTGAATATTATTGAGACAATTCTGCTTATGTTCTCTTACTTACATGTTGTTGAGTTGTGTGCTTAGACATTCGATAAGCTTCTTCATGCTTTGATGACATCTGAGTGGGTGCCCTTGATCTTGATTGTAGAGGAGTGGTTGATGCTCCTTAAGCCTCCTTGACACCATCTTAATGAGATGTAGTTTAGGTGCACTCAACTCCTAACCTGGTGTGATCATTCCAACTCTTCTCTCTTCTTCTCTTTATTTTATTTTCTTTTTTTTTATTTGTTTACATACTTGTGGATATTTGGGATTGTGATTGTGTGGTGATCAATTTTGAGGTGAAATTTGAGATTTCTTAAGCTGAGTTGGCTACGATCACCCTTGTTTGTTTTATGTATATTGTTGTTGGCAGTGTATTTTATTTTGTGAATATTTGTTAGCCTTTTTAGTTTTGTCTTTCGTTTGGTAGTGTCATGGGTTTGTATATAATTATCGATTTGTGTTGGGTTTGCAGTTGCATTGCTTATGTGAGTGCTTTTTGGTGCCTTAGTTCCCACAATGAGGAAATTGTGAAGTTTTGGTGTGGATGTGAGGTATCCACTTGTATACATTTTTCAAAAATTTTTCAATTTCATATAGTTTTTGCCTTGTTTTAGGGATTTTTATGCCTTTTTGATTGGTTTTGATATCTAATGGCTTGGCTGTTAGCTTGTATATAGGTAGAATATGACACTTTTCTATGGTGTAATTTTCAAATTTTCATAATAATTCAATTTCACATGTGCGATATTGTGCCTACCTTGTGCACTTGAATATTGACTCTTGGTGTTAGTTTGTTGAAATTTTGGTTGAGGATATTCTACATGGTTAGTTAGTTGACTTAAGCGTGAGATCTTGTCTCAAGCACCTCTATATGGGCTTGAATAAGTGCTTCGCACATCTATATAAAGCCACTAATTAGGGAAGAAGTCCAAATACTAAATTGTTCCTGGAGGAGTTCAAGGCCTAATGAGCCAAGAACGATCGACCCAGGCAATGAAGCGTAAGGAGACAACCGAGGGAAAAAAAAAAAATAGAGGAGAAAAAAGAGAAGTGAGGTTGATGATCTAGCAAAAGGAAGTCTATTAGCCAAGTTAAAATGACATTTTCGCATGGTTTTAACATTACATTAAGGGTCAATACACTCGACATAGAGCACTAAGTTGTACACATTGTGACATTGTGTTGTGTGGGGTGAAAAATGAGTGTTGGGGGTGCACTCATAGGCATAGCCTAAGTGTGTCTTGATTATATGTGTTGCTTGTATATGACTTAGTAGCTAGGTTGCTAAAGTCATAGAATCAATTTAGATGTGTATATGCTTTCCCGTTTACCATGTATATAGGCTTACTTCTGAAAAATTCAAAAATATTTCAAAGATTTTATGTGTACATCTTTTGCAAACCCTCATATGAGCTCACTCATCCACTTGAGGGAACCGAGAGGTTTAAAGGGCTTATTGTATAAGCTAAATGCAGCCTCAATTCTTACGAAAGTAAGTTAGGTTCTAAAGTTTTATTTTGTTTTTCTCAGGGACGAGCAAAGTCTTGGCGTGGTATGCATGAAGTTTACTCCTAATTCCACCTAGATTTAGCTCAAATAATTGGTACATTATGTTTTTTTATTACCGTTGTGTTGGTTTTGTAGGTAATAAAGAGAATTGCTCCAATGACGGATAATCGATGCAATGCATGCTAAAAGTTAGGCATGTTAACCTGAAAAACCTTAGAGGATAACCTAGGATAACCGTGAAGCAAGGCTAGGTCAACAACTACAAAAATTGTAGGAGAAACAAGGAAGAAGAAAAATGCAGAAATTTGGCAAGGGCTACTAGTGCTTGGTTGCATGGTCTGCCACTTTCATCTACCTGTGTGAAGTGGCACAACCATGCTAAATCCTATTTCTGTGCAGGATTCCAAAAATTTGGCACGGTTTGCTCGTGCCACATGGCATGACTGTGCCAAATTTTCTTTGGCGGTCTATTTAAAGCCTCTTCCCTAATTTGTGTGAGGATCTAAGTTAGGTTATAAGAGTAGGATTTTTACGTTGAGCCTAGGATTTCATAGAAGATTAGTGTAGAGCTAGCTCAATTTCCATATTAAAGTTGTTTATGCATTCAAGTTGATGATTTTCTGCTTTTTCTGCTCTGTCTCTTCTTTGTTTTCACCTTCTTGTGATTTCATGTTTTGCCTTGCTTTTATTCTTAATCTAATGCTTTGATTTGCTTACTTATTGGTTGAAGTTGATGATTTAGTTTCCCAGTCCCATCTTCTCACCGTTTTCTACTCTTAATCTCTCCAGTCTTTCTTGGGATGTTGCAATTGCCTAATTTTCACTCTCATTGAAGTTATGGTGCAGAAACCCATTTTTATAAATTTGCGTTTTTTTGTTCATAGTGGGTTAGATTCTGGTAATTAATATTTTATATGTAATTTTTCCCTTCATTTTATCTACTTTTAAGTTTTTGAAATATATTTTTTTATGAGTAAATAATGCATGTTTTACGAAATTTTTAGGCAAAAATAAAATAAAAGAATTTGGGAAGAATAGTTCAATCCTACTTGGATCTCCCATATCCACTCAAGACCTAGAGTCAAAGCCCAAGAGACGAAAGAAAAAAAATGAAATGTAGCCATCGAGCCTACGCTGCTGCTCAGTCAGGGGCCAAAAGTCAGCCGTATGGGTTGATCTCTAGCTCCCCACAAGAGCTAGCTGGGCACATCCTGCAGCCCAACCCAATCCTCCTACCCAGCGCCCAAGCCAGCTCCAACTCAGCAGTAGTCTGATCTCCCAGACCTCCCTCTGTGTGGGCCTATTATGTGGCCCATCCGATCGTGCCCGCAGCACCTCTTCTATCTCAGTCACTTTCCGTCTGCCTGGGCCCATCTCCCACACGCAGCCCATTAGCTCCCCTCTCTACTCCCACGTCACTCTCTCTTCATGTCACCCGGTTGGGCCTGTCCTGGCGGCCCATCAGCATTCATCCACTCCCAGTCTCTTCTCCCTTTTTTCTCTTATTACCACCATTTGGGCCTCTCTTTCTCAACCTCAGCCACGGCCTAACCCGCCAGCACCAATCCAACTGCTCTAACCTCTCAAGTGCTCATATTTTCAACATGAGTTAAGTGATTTAGTCAAGGCTAATTAATTAAATTAATTTTAGCTAAAGACTAGCCTTTTCTTATGCAATATAACAGCCAATAATTAATTAAAATTAATTTTCATTAATTTTTGGGCGCCAAAAGATGTTGGATTTCCATGATAAAAAGGGGCCAAGGTTTGGGAAAAAGGGATTCATTTCACTCACTCATCCAAGCATCTTCCCATTCTCATTCTCCATCTTTCATTTTTTTCAGAGTACCTTGGTAAGACAAAATCATTTAAGTTGAGGAATTTAGAAGAAAATAAGATTGAAATTAACTATTTTTCTTTTCTGTTCTCATCTCATTTATGAGTCACATTTGAGAGTTTACACTTAATTTCATCATTTTGTGCAATTGAGTTCAAACGTTTGGGCATAGAAAGTGAAATATACCAACTCCAATGGTGTTTTTACTAACTATGGCTGGCTAAAACTACTCATTTCTAGGATTAGGATGGATTCTTGATAATAATATTATTTTGCTAATTTCTTATGGGGTTATTTTTGTTTCTTCAATTGCATAATTTGTAGTTTATACTTGATGTTAACTGATTTATACATCTTAATACTAATATTTAATCATGTTGATTACACTAGTTTAATTTGCTTTCACAAATGAATATTAGACCTTGCAGGCTAATATGATGATTATACAATTCGGCTTAAAATTATAATTGTTAAAATTGAAAAATTTATACTAGAAATTAAATGAGCTATGTCTAAAAAGAACGATTCATGCTAAACCAATTGATAAATAATCTTATTTTACAATTATAATCACCTTTTTAATTTATGACCTAATGCTTGTAGCTCAGATTGGACAAGAGACAAATTGAATCCCATTTGAATTAATAAATCAATATTTGCATCAATGGTGAAATCCAAAATCTTGGATCTTTCTCCTATTTGATTTCTCTTCACTCTCTTGACTCATTTGCTCTTTTTTTGTTCCGTTAATTCATATTGATATCAAACTCCTCAATCGAACCATTCTCTATAATCGAAAATGCTAAATTCAAAATGACTATTCTTCCTCGTGGGACTGACAACCCCTATACTCGCTAGTCTATAATACCCTTTTTGCATTTGCAAGTAAAAAGAATTTTAAAACTAAACATAAAATCTACATCAAGTTTTTGGCATTATTGCCGAATGATTTTTGAATTTTTTCTTCCTTTTCTTCTTTTTATTTTCTTCCCCTCTTTCTTGCTAATCTAACAATTTTATTTATTTATTTCCCACCCTTTCCTTTTATTTTTATTGTTTCATTCCCTAATCCCTCCTAATCGAACCATTTTATTTTTGTTCTTCCCTCTTCCTTATAATCTAAGTATTTTACCTATGTCTTCTAATCTAATCTAATCTAACTCTTTTGTTTATGTTATTTTATTTATTGTATCTAATCTAACAATCCTCCTCCCCTTTATTTCATTATTTCTCTTTTATTCTCTTTTTATTTTTTTATTTTGCTTTATTTTTGTCAGTTTTCCCCGTTTCCTTGGATCTTTCTTTTATTTGTTTATTTTTATTTATTTTTTCCTTCTTATTTCTCTCCTCAATGTTTCTTCTTATTTTGTTTGGTGGTTATTATTGTGGTGATTTCTTTCTATTCTCTTGATTGCTTGTGGATATATGCATGGTAGATGTTCTTTGTGCTTAGATCTTGAACCATATAATCCTAACATTAAATGCTCTCTTCGTAAGATAAGAGTTAAGAAAAAGGAATCTAAGAAAAAGATGGCTGAAGAATAAACTCCACCACCTAATCAACTCAAGGAGTATTTCACTCCCACAACATATGATTCACTACAAGAACACGTGTGACTACTGTTATTGGGCTATTTGAGATTAAACATTCCCTTATCCAAATACTCCCAACGTTTTATGGGTTAGAGTTTGAAAATCCTTCCAAGCATGTTGATACATTCTTAGAGGTTTGTTCCACTGTGTTTTTAAATAACATCTCTGATAATGCTCTTCGCTTATATTTTTTACCTTTTTCAAAGATAAAGCTAAAGCTTAGTTCGACACCAATTTGGGATCAGTTGTAAAAGGAATTCTTGAAAAAGTTTTTCTCTATTGGTAACTGACTGCCTTAAGATGTGCTATAACCAATTTCTCACAAAATAAAAATGAGCAAATGCATGAAAGTTGGAAAAGGTTTAAAGAGTTGTTGCGAAGTTGTCCTCACCATGAAGTCCCTATGTGGCAACTCATCCAGAGTTTTTATTCTAATTTAGATGAGCATAATAGGCAAATGCTTGATGCATCTTGTGGTGATAGTTTTTTTTTTTTTTTTTGGGTACAAAACTCCTAAAGAAGCTTGGGAATTGTTTGAACATTTGAGTGAAAATTCACACTTGCATGCTACTTCCTCACATTCTGATTTACCTAGGGTTTTAGGAAGTAAATGGGGGATTTATGAAGTTTCATATTCAATTGGCCTTTCTAGTAAAGTTGATGCTTTAGCTAAGAAATTTGATCAATTGTTTTGCATGAATAAATTGTCTAATGCCCCTTCTATAAAGATGTTTGTTCGATTTGTGCTAGTTCCATACAATGCTTCTGTTGACTGTCCTTGTGTTGGTAAGTCTGACTATGTGACTGAACAAGTAAATGCTGCTTAAGGATTTTGTCTATCCAATAATCCTTATTCTAATATCTCTAATCATGGTTGGAGGAATCATCCTAATTTTTTATGGAGGTCTCAAAATATTGAAAATCCTCAAGTGCAGTCTAGCAGAGCTACCCCTCCTAGTTTCTAAAACTAGAGATGTGCTCATCCCTCTTCCTATCTAGCTCCATCTGGGAGTTCTAATATAGGCAAGGTAATTTTTGCTCTTGGTACCTTAACTTTTGTTGTGCAAAATACTGATTCTAAGATTCAAGAAATTGAGTCTAAAATACATATTGTTGGCTCTCATTTACAATCCATAGCTAAGTTAGCAACCTAACTTGGCCAACTAGCCATAGCTGTAAGCCAAAGAGAAGAAGGAAAACTTTCAAGTTATCCCATACAGACCCCTAAAGACGAACAATTTGAACAACTTAAAGCTTTAGTGGTTCTTAGGAGTGGTAAAGAAGTAGATAACAAGGTGAATGAGAAGGAACATGATGAAGAGGAAAGATTTAAGACCATAGAGAGTGACCTTGAGATTGAAAAAAAGAATGACCCATCCCCTTCTCCTGTTGTGTCTGACGACACTGTGACATATAAGCCAAGGGTTCCTTACTCTTCCCTTCCTAGAAAGATAAGTAAAGAGATGACATCCTAGGGACTTTTAAACAAGTTAAGGTTAATCTTCCTCTGTTAGAAGCCATTAAACAGATCCCAGCTTATGCTAAGTTCCTTAAAGGCATGTGTACTTTTAAAAGGAAATCTAAAGATGTAAAGTCCAAAAAGGTTCTTCTAAGTGAACAAGTGAGCTAGATTTTAAAATGTGACACTCCACCTAAGTTCAAAGATCCCAGTGTCCCTAACACCTCATGTTATATGGGCAATTACAAAATTAAAAGGACACTTTTGGATTTGGGTTCTAGTATCAATTTGATATCATGTTCTATTTACTTAGAGTTGGGATTAGGTGAACTAAAACCTTCCAACTGTACTCTTCAGCTTGCTGATAAGTCAGTTAGGACTCTTAGAGGGCGAATAGATGATGTCTTGGTGCAAACTGATAAATGATTCTTTCCTGTTGATTTTATTATATTAGACATGGACTCTAGTCATGCTTCTAAGAAGATTCCTCCTATTTTAAGACATCCCTTCCTAGCTACAGCTAATGACCACCATTAACTGTAGGTTAGGAGTGATGGATATCTCGGTCATGAACATGAGGGTTAGACTTAACATTTTCAAAGCTTCTACTCAACCTGTGTTTGAAGATGAATCTAAATGCTTCTTTGTTGATGTGATTGATGAAATGATTGAAGAAGCTTTGCTTGCTATTCTGAGCAGTAATCCCTTTAGAACTTGTTTATCCCATGAGGATTTGAGATTGTTCGACTTAGAGAGTACAATATATGGGATGGTTTCTAATCTAGATTCCGCTCCTTATCTTGAGTCTTCCTCTTGAGTGTCCACTTATGAACCTCTTCCCCCTTTAGCCAATTCTCCTATGCCACCTTCGATTGTATCCCCACCCAAACATGAGTTGAAACCTCTCCTGATTCAATCAAGTATGTATTCCTAGCCCCTAAAAAGACCCTACCTATAATTATATCTTCTCTTTTATCTTATGATAAAGAGGAAGAGTTGATTCATGTCTTATCTGATCATAAGGGGGCTATAGGGTTGTCAGTTGCTAATTTAAAAGGGATTAGTCCCACAATTTGCATGCACAAAATTCATTTTAGAGGACAATGCTAAACCTAATAGGCAAATGCAACGAAGACTGAACCCTCACATGAAAAAGTTGCCCAGAAAGAGGTAGTAAAGCTTTTAAATGCAGACATTATCTACCCTATTTATGATAGTCAATGGCTTAGTCCAGTTCAAGTGGTCCCTAAGAAATCTGTCATAACTGTGGTTAAGAATAACGAAGGTGAATTAATTCCTACTAGATAGACCATAGGGTGGAGGGTGTGCATTGATTACAGAAAAATGAATTCTGTTACGAGAAAGGACCATTTCCCCCTCCCATTCATTGATTAAATTTTAGAAAAATTAGCTGGATAAAGTTTTTATTGCTTTTTAGATGGTTATTCTAGTTATAACCAACTACCTGTCCATCCTAAGGACGAAGAGAAAATGACCTTTACATGTCCATCAGGATTTTGCCTATTGAAGCAAGCCTTTTGGGTTGTGTAATGTATCTTCCATATTCTAGAGATATATGATGGCCATATTTTCTGAACATATTGATAATTTCATGGAAGTGTTTATGGATGATTTCTCTATTTTTGGTTCTTCCTTTGATTAGTGCCTTGCTAATTTGTTCACTGTTTTGAAAAGATGTGAAGAAGTGAATCTAGTCTTGAGTTGGGAAAAAGTCATTTCATGGTCCAAGAAGGGATTTTATTGGGACATAAAGTGTCCAGAAAAGGGATTGAGGTTGATAGGGCCAAGGTTGATTTGATTTCTAATCTGCCTATGCCTTTCTATGAAGCAAGTCAGATCTTTCCTTGGTCATGCTGGTTTCTATAGGAGATTTATTAAGGATTTTAGCAAAGTGGCTTGGCCATTTACTAATCTCCTCACCAAAGATTCTCCTTTTATGATTGATGAATCTTATACGAAAGCTTTCGAAAAGCTTCGGGCTTTATTGGTGTCGGTACCTGTTGTGTAGCCCCCTGATTTTTTTTTGCCGTTTGAGATTATGTGCGATGCATCTGATTTTGCTATTGGGGCTGTTTTGGGTCAAAGGGTGAATAGAATGCCTCATGTCATATACTATGCTAGTAGAACTCTAACTGATACTCAAAAGAATTATTGAACTACTGAAAAAGAGTTACTAGCTGTAGTATTTGCATTTGATAAATTCTATCCATACCTCTCGTGTTCGAAAGTGATTGTATTTACTGATCATGCTGCTTTAAAACACTTATTGGCTAAGAATGATACTAAACTGAGACTCATTAGATGGATTATTGCTCCAAGAGTATAACATTGAAATAAAAGATAGGAAAAGTTCTGAAAATTTGGTTGTAGACCACTTGTCTAGGATCTTTTACTAAATATACTGATGACTCAGTTGGATTTTCTGACCACTTTTCTAATGAGAAACTATTTGCTGTGGCACATGCCTCTCTCCCTTGGTTTGCTCACATTGTGAACTACCTTGTCACTGGTAAGATTCCTCCTCACTGATCCAAATAAGAGAAAGATAGATTTTTCTCACAGGTAAGACATTGCTATTGGGAAGAACCTTATCTTTTTAAACATTGTCCTGGCCAAGTGGTATGTAGATGTATCAGAGTAAAATTCATAGTATTCTCACCTTTTGTCACTCTTATGCTTGTGGGGTCACTCTGGAGGACGTAGGACAGCTGCTAAAGTCCTACAAAGTGGGTTATTTTGGCCCACTTTGTTTAGAGATGCTCACCGATTTTGTCTTGCTTGTGAACGTTGTCAATGTAGGGGTGCCATGTCCCGTCGTGATATGATGCTCCTATTCCCTATTCTGATTATTAAGGTATTTTATATGTGGGGCATTGATTTCATGGCTCCATTTCCCCCATCATTTGGCTTTGTATACATATTGGTTGCAGTTGATTATGTGTCAAAGTGGGTGGAAGCTCAGGCTACTAGGATCAATGACCACAAGGTTGTCATTAAGTTTATGAAAGCATGCATTTTCTACCGGTATGGTACCCCTAGAGCTCTTATTAGTGATGGGGGTAGTCATTTTTGTCATCGATCTTTTGAGATTTTACTTGGAAAGTATTCAATGACTCATAAAGTAGCTACCCCCTATTAACCTCAGACTAGTGGTCCAGTTGATGTGTCTGATCATGAGATCACATCTATACTTGAGAAAACGGTTCGACCCGATAGGAAAGACTAGTCTTTGAGATGGCATGATGCTCTTTGGGCCTATCGTACTGCTTATAAGACTCCCATTGGGATGTCTCCTTACCGGCTTCTTTTTGGTAAGGCTCGTCACTTGCTAGTTGAATTAGAACACCGTGCTTTTTGGGCTATTAAAGCTTTTAATTTTGATATGAAACAAGCGGGCTCTAACGGTAGGCTTCAATTGAATGAATTGGATGAATTACGTAATGAAGCCTATGAGAATGCTAAGATTTATAAAGCCAAAACCAAAACTTTTCATGATAAAATAATTTCTTGTAAATCTTTTGAACCTAATCAGAAGGTTTAGCTTTTTAACTTTAAGCTTAAGCTGTTTTCTGGTAAATTAAGATCTAGATGGAATGGTCCCTTTGTTGTCCAACAAGTGTTTCCCTCTGAGGCAATCCAAATTTTAGATTCCCAAGCTGGTCGAGTTCTCATGGTTAATGGCTAACATTTGAAACCTGTTGTGACTCATGATATTGCACCTGGTTTGATTGAATCCATCAATCTAGTAGACCCTATCTACTATAATTAGTGGATGGGACCTTGCTGGCTGAAGAAATAAAACTTAGCACTTGTTGAGAGGCAACCCAATCTTTTTTGGTGAGTTTGAGTCTTTTATATTTTTGTTCTTTTTAGTTTGCTTGTGTTTTTAGGTGTGATTCTTCATTTGGTTTTTGGCTTTTGTGGTTGGTGTTGGTTGTGAAGGTACTTTGGGAGTTTGATTGTTGAGCTTATATGAAAATGATTTCCTCATGCTGTCAGGTTGTGTTACTTTTTTCTCCATTTTTCTCTTTGTTATTGGTTTCTACATTGAGGACAATGTGAGGTTTAGGTGTGGGGGGAAGGCAATAAGGAAAATTAAACTTGAAAATTGTTGAGTGAATTTGATTTTGGCAAAATTTTGGTTATGATAATGCCACTATGTAATTGATTTTGAGTTTGAGATATAATCCCATTTACAATGTCATGATGAGTATGTGATAAGCATTGAGTTCCCTATTGACGTTTTAATCAATGAAGAAAATAAATTGAATTAATTAAGTTTTGATTCCGGTACCAATGTTCAGGTTCTATCTTTATCCATATCTTTAATCACATGAATATGTACTAAGTGCTTTTCTGAGTGTCATCTTTATCTATATCTTTATCCACCTAAGAAAGCACATGAAATCAAGCAACTATTGAAAAAAATTCAAAGTCTCATAAAAAATCAAGAAAAAGAGAATAATAAATTGATTTGGCATTGGAGACTTGATTTTAATGAGGCTCTTTTGATTTTTATTATGTGGGGTGAAATTTTGTGCTTACGATTTATTTCATGGCTTCGTTGTGTGCTTAATTTGCTTAAATCTTTGGCTATTGACTTATTTGAAATTAGAAATGCTTGATAATGAGTTGTGGGTTGGTAGAATTGATATATATGATGTGGAGTGGGCATTCATAGTTGAATCCCTTGTTTTTCTTCCTAAATCCTATTTTAATTGATGGTTTAAAGGAATATATGCATTATTGTTATTTTTTGCTCGAGGACTAGCAAAGTTTCGGTGTGGAAGAGTTGATAATTTATATTTTATATGTAATTTTTCCCTTCATTTTATCTACTTTTAAGTTTTTAAAATATATTTATTATGAGTAAACAATGCCTAGTTCATGGAATTTTTAGGTAAAAATAAAATAGAAGAATTTGGGAAGAATTGTTCAATCCTACTTGAATCTCCCATATCCACTCAAGACCTAGAGTCCAAGCTCAAGAGACGAAAGGAAACAAAAAAATGAAATTGAACGGTCAGGCCTATGCTGCTGCTCAGTTAGGGGCCCGAAAGTCAGCCGTTTGGGCTCATCTCTAGCTCTCGCACAAGACCTACCAGCACATATCCCGTGGCGCAATCCAATTCTCTTACCCAGTGCCCAAGCTAGCCCCAACTCAGTAGCAGTCTGATTTCCCAAACTTCCCTCCATGTGGGCCTATAACACGGCCCAACAGACCGTGCCCATAGCACCTCTCCTCTCTCAGGCACTCTCCCTCCGCTTGGGCCCATCTCCCACACCCAGTTCATTGGCTTCCCTCTCTTCTTCACCTCATTCTCTCTTCATCTCACCTAGTTGGGCCTATCGCGGTGGCCCATCAACATTCATCCACCCCCCAGCCTCTTCTCCCTCTTTTCTCTTATTACCACCATTTGGGCCTCTCTTTCTCAGCCTCAGCCATGACACAATTGGCCAGCATCAAACCAACTGCTCCGACCTCTCAAGTGCTCACATTTTCCACATGAGTCAAGTAACTTCGGCAAGGCTAATTAATTAAATTAATTTTAGCTAAAGACTAGCCTTTTCTTACGCAATATAACAACCAATAATTAATTGAAATTAATTTTCATTAATTTAAGCAACAAAACGGGTTGAATTTCCACTATAAAAAGGGGTCAAGGTTTGGGAAAAAGAGATTCATTCATTCCTTCACCCAAGCATCTTCTCATTCCCATCCTCCATCTTTCATTTTTTTTTTTAGAGTGTCTTGGTAAGACAAAATCATTTGAGTTGAGGAATGTAGAAGAAAATAAACGTGAAATTAGCTATTTTTCTCTCCTTTTCTCATCTCATTCGTGAGTCACATTTGAGAGTTTACACTTAATTTCATCATTTTGTGTAATTGAGTACAAAAGTTTGGGTATAGGAAGTGAAATATACCAACTTTAGTGGTGTTTTCATTATGGCCAGCTAAAACTACTCATTTCTAGGATTAGGATGGATGCTTGATAATAATATTATTTTGCTAATTTCTTATATGGTTATTTTTGTCTCTTCAATTGTATAATTTTGAGTTTATACTTGATCTTAACTTATTTATGCATCTTAATACTAATGTTTAATCATGTTGATTACACTAGTTTAATTTACTATCTCAAATGAATATTATACCTTGTAGGCTAATTTGATGATTGTACAATTAGGCTTAAAATTATAATCGTTAAAATTGAATAATTTATACTAGAAATTAGATAAGTTATGTTTAAAAAGAATGATTCATGTTAAATCACTAGATAAATAATTTTATTTTACAATTATAATCATCTTTTTAATTTATGGTCTAAAGCTTATAGCTTAGGTTGTATAAGAGACAAATTGAATCCCCACTTGAATTTACATCAATGGTGAAATACAAAATCCTAAATCTTTCTCCTATTTGATTTCTCTTCACTCTCTTGACTTATTTACTCTTCTTTTGCTCCATTGATTCATATTGATAATCGAACTCCTCAATCGAAGTATTCTGTATAATTGGAAAAGCTAAATTTAAAATCATTATTGTTCCTCGTGGGATCGACACCCCTATACTCACTAGCCAACAATTAACCTTGTGCACTTGAAAGTAAAAAGGGTTTTAAAATTAAATATAAAATTCAGATCATTATCCACTTACTTTTGAGGTAGCTACTTTCAGTCTCTTTTCTTATTTAGTAAATTTAATGATTTTTTAGTTTAATTAGATGATTTGTTAGTTTGTTATTAGTAATGATGATGTTTCATATTGATTTTATTAACTGTGCTTTATCTTAGATTAGTTTAATTAATTATGTTTAAATTAGAATTAGCAAGTAATTAATCTAATTGACCATATTCAGTGGCATTTATTGCTGTCCTTGTGTTAGAATTGGGGCTTGTAGGCCGGGCCTAATAGAATTAGGATCGACGGCCACGTATGTTGCCTAGGGCAACAACCCTGGCTATTCTCCAAAACTATATAAGGGGAGTTTAGGGGATAGCCAAGATACCGACAATAGAAATCTCTCATACTCTCCTATATTCTCTCTCACAGCTGAGTCACCATTAATTGGATTCTCGGGTTTAGGACGTGAAACCCTAAAAGCGACTCTAGTAGCCGCTTCATATTCTTATTGGCATGGATTGGTTTTCTTTATTATCGTGGACTATTACCGGCAGTATATTTCCACATCCAGGTTAGTCCTAATAATTCCTACAGTGGTATCAGAGCCAAAACTGTTCGGATTAGTCCCAATTGATAGGTTGATAATTTTTCAACCCTAATCTCATTAAAAGCATGCTGGTCTGCCGGTTTTATTGCTTAATTTTCGTAATTATGCAAACCTAATAGTTTAACAGCATGCTCATATCATTATGATATCCAGAACCAACTTAAAGATTGCATCTTTAGTCGAATTAACTATGGATGTTTATATTCCTTTGAACTTGGCAATCCAGATTAATTCCTACAACTATGCCCTAATTACAGGCGAGAACATTCTGTCAAATATGTTTTCGTGATTTTGGCCAAAGATTAAATCTCTCTGATTAGTTCGTCAAATAAAAGCATGTTTCAGTCTAAATCTGAACGACAGATTGTTGTTGATATTATGCTAGCATGCTCCTTTATATTGCTAAGCGCAATTATGATAAATCAAAATCATAAACATCCTGTTTTATACCTTTGTGAATAAATTTTGTATGCAAAATTCGATGTGTGAGTGGGCTTATCTTTGTTTCGATTATGAATATTGAAAAACGCAGAAGGAGTTGTTTTTGGTCAATGATATTCATGATTGTCTTTGCGTGATTGTCATTCATGATTGTATTTTCATGACCCTGATTGTCTCTGTCCCAAACCCAGCAACCAGATTAGTTTCATGGAAGAACTCTAGAAAACCCTAGCCCTAATAGTCTCTTTGCCCCCTTAATTCCCCAAGATGATGGCAGCGGCTAAGACCTCAGCGGTCTACTGCCCAAAAGTCCCCACCATTCACGCCTTTGCGGCGGCAGTGGCGGCAGAGCCTCGGTGACCGAAACCGGCAATTAGCCATAACAAAAAAGAGGAAAAAGGAGGGGGCGGGGTGAGAAAAAAAAGGAAGCCGTGTTTACCCATCAGAGAAGACCGCGAGGGGTGGCGCGTGTGTGTCACACGCCACCGACGAAGGTAAGTTTTGCTTCCTTTTTCCTCGGTTCACTACCTATATACGCCGATCTACACAACCATAGAAAAAACCCGTCAAAACCGCCGTCCTTGGAGGCACATGTACCCACGCACCGCCGCCTCAGTGGCGCATTGGACGCGTGGGTGGCATCACCAGATTCGGTTTTGGCCGATCTACACGGTGATGGTGTCGGTTCTCATCGGCTTGGTGTGGATCGAAGGCTCTGAGCACTTTTAGCACCGGTGGGGGTGGCGGCCAAACATCATTTGGGCGTGATTTAGGGCCTGGGTCGCCGGTTGTAGATTCCAGAACTATCGTGAAATGGAAGGAGGCAGGGGTGCTGGGTGGAGCTCGGTGCTCCACATTCATGGCACCGAGGCATCGAGAAACAGAAAGAGAGAGAGACTCGGACGAACAACAGAGGGGCAAAGAGGGATGGGGTCAGTGACTTAAAGCCACTCATTAATATACCCACGTTTCTTTTTTGGCCTCCATTAAAAATAGTTTTGGGGCTGTTCTTCCTTTTTTCGGCCAAGTTTTATATTTCTGCTTTGGGCCTCCGTAAATATTTTATGCTTTGGGCTGAACTGTTTATGTGATCATTGTTGAGTTTTAACTCCATTATTATTATTAATCATGACATAACTTTTAATTGAATTATGATAGTATTCAAGTTGATAAAGTTTCGTGCATTTAATTTGTTCGTTGAATCAAGGTTTCGAATTAGTTTTGATCCTGAATGTGTGAATTCGTTACAAAACATTAATATGTTTAATGTCGTATATAAATTCGTTTTATATATGTGTCGACTTGAAATTTTCATGCCGAGTAACTTGTTATCGATCAATTGGGTTGAAATTATATGAATTCGTTTCATATATATGATTAGTATGTATGACGTAAATTTGTTTTACTCGAACTCAATAAATATCTATATGATATAAATATCTCCTTGGTCGGTAAATGAATATGTCTCATAAGTTACATTATATAAATATGTTTTGTATAATATCCCGTCATATGAATATGCTTCATGATTTAATAATCTTATGCAAAAACATGAGCAATTAAGAATCAGTTAATTGTTCTCTCATTCTTGTAGTTAATAAAAATGATTAATTAAGTTTTACATGAACAAATTTCATGCTATTATTTGGATATATAGGGTATTTAATTATTTCATGAATTTGTTTCATGAAATTTAAGTTTGCAATATTATATGAGTACGTTTTATATAATTTGCGAGCTTTATTATGAACTTGTTTCATCCAAATTTTAATATTATATAGATCTGTTCTATGTATGATTAATTGCGACTAATATTTGGATATATTTTATATTGCAAAGTATATTTCGTTCGATTACATGGATATGTTTCATGTCGATCACCAATTACTAGTATTATATAAATGTGTTTTATATATATGAACTATATGAGTTGTAGTAATTTTGCTAATTGTTTTAGCACCTTTTCCTTGCCCAAATTAATGAATGTGGATTCGTTTCATGTTATCTGCTAATTGTGTAATATAGCGGTATTTTATGAATTGGTTTTATGAAATTTAAATTCGTAATATTATAAATGTGTTTTATAATTTGCGAGTAACATTTGAATAAGTTTCATGTTATATATAATTATATAAATGTGTTTTATATAATGCTATTTGGGCATTTTATGAAATTCTTTTGTAACATGTTATTATTCAAGTATGTTTCGCAATATAAATTCATTTTATTATATAAATGTGTTTTATATAACAATTTGAATTTTATGTTTGGTATGTCATTGATAGAGTTCTAAATGACATATTGGTAGTTATAAATAATGAGATAACTTTATGTAAATTTGGTTTACATTAAGTTGGATATCTTTGTGATATATCTGAAATGTTAATCTGTTTAACCATAATGTGCGCCATAAATTTTGTTTTATGAAAAATTGTGATAAATAAGTTATAAAAACTTTTAATTCATGCTTGTCTGAGATGATTATGAGCTTAGCAAAATTTTCGATCATACGACATGGATAATGGAGTTTTTGATAATTTATTTATTTGAAAATATGCCTAATGTCCACTTTACAAAATATATACCTTTAGATATGCAATCAAAATAAGGTTGGTAATTTGTTTACCAATAAAAGAACTTGATAGCATTGACTGTGATACATAATATCGGAAGATTCAGTTTTTCTAAATGAACGTAAAATGTTAGGACACTCATTAGGTTCTAGGTCTCATAGGATGGCAAAGATGGTACTGCTAGTGAACAGTATCCAGAAAACTTAAAAGCATACGAAAAGTGGTTCGAGAATGGATTGATCAACATGCTATACTTTGTAGTACCGCATGAATGACAGTCTAGTGAGGGATTGAAAGTTACCCCACTATTAAATATGCGTGGGATTAGCTTAGCATCAGGTTCGTCCGATCCATTCCCTCATAAAGTTCTAGACCTAAGAATGGTATTGTAAAAGGGAAAAAGACTAAGAGAAATAAAGAGGGGCATATAGCACGTGTGAGTGCTATGACTGCGGAAATTAGGGATCTTATACTTGGGATTGTCCTGAGTCGATTAAGTTACCTTCTTTCACAGCCTGGATAATATGTGTGCTCTCAAGCATTTATTGCTAACTGTGATCCTTAGTGGATTACAGATACGGGAGGAACCAAGCACATAGTTCGGGAACGGGTTGATTTTTGTGAACTTTCACCACTACACGATGGGTTCACAAATTGTCGTTTTAGGTAACGACGATGAAAAAGATGTTCTTGAATTAAGGACAAATCATTCGAGGCTCCTTGAAAGGACTACGTTGTCTCTTCCCAATGCTCTCTATGCACCTGGGGTGCGATGTTTCCTTGTGTCTTCTGTCCCTAAGGTTAGTTTTCTTTACTTTGCATCTAGATGTCTTAGACATCATATGAGATGGTGATTTGTTTGCCCATGTCACATTGAAAGGTGTTTTCAATGGATGAAAAAGAACATCTTCCATCCTTGTCTCAGTTTTGACTCTGTTTTAGGCATACTCGACTTGACTATGAGGGTCAAGATAGAGTTAATAGACTAGCTAAAGATGGCCTTTTTTTAAGGACACACTCACTAGGCTTAAGGTGCAAAATGTGAGTTATGTCTAGCTAGTGAAGCAGTAGGAAATCCTTTTTGTAAGGTTTCAAGGGCATCAAATCCCTTAGCGTTCGTTCACTTTAGACATCTGCGGATCTATAAATATGAAAGAACATTATGGAGCCATATATATTCATGATTAAGTACTCGATGTGTTCATACTTTATAGCGGTAGTAGGACTCAATTGGGACGAAATATTAAAACTCTTCAAACCAATTGAGATCATGAATATTTTCTTCGTGAAATAAAATCCCACAATGTCGATTTTCTTACGGATGAGTTCCCTAGCATTTGGTGAAATGTAAAAGGACCTCAATTTGTATGCATTACGACAATACCTTCAACCACCTCTCGGTGAGGGGGAGGATTTGAATTCTCACTAAATCACCGAGGATGGTACACATTCCTTACTTGGTAAGAATGGTGAAGGTTTGTCTGTCAATAAGAACGAGATTTGCCCTCAATCTCCAAATATTGAGGAGAGTTCTTCCTAAATATGCAGTTAGTCCCCATGTTCAAGATCCCACCTCCAATGGATAGTGGGAGTAATTTTCTCTCCATAATCAAGGTTCCATACCTCTTAGAGAAAGGGGGAAAAACTCCTGATCCCATACCTCTTAGAGAGAGGGGGAGGGATTTTTCACCTAGGCAGTCAAATAATGAAGGTCCCAGGATCCCAAGGACTAAGCGTGGAAGAATTCTTCGATGATTTTTTTTTCCAAATCAAAAAGGAAATATTCCTATGCACTTCATCGGGAGTTTAGGGATCTACCTCTTATCAAGAGGCGGTTGATTCACCAAATCACAAAGAGTGACTGGGTCCCATAAGGGATGAGATGGACTCACTAACAAGGTTTAAGAACTCCACCCCGACGTGAAGTCTTCAAGATAAAACATAGGGTGGATAGTTTAATTGATAATTTCATGCCTGAATACTCCTAGCCCTGGTTGCCCTTTCAGACTTTGAGTTGTTCAAAATGGATGTAAAGATTGCTCTTCTCAATGGTGATCTTGAGAAAGAGATTTATATGGACTAACCCATTGATTTTGTATCAAAGGGATAAGAGGACAATGTGTATCGTCTTAAAAGGTCCACATGTGACCATTGTTTATGTTGAAAGATCAATATGGGGATTACGTTCCTTTTGTTGATAACATACTATTGACTAGGGAACAACTTGGAGATGATGAAAGCTACTAAAAGGTTGTTATTCGATACTTTCGAGACAAAGGACACGGGTGAAACTAGGTATGTCATAGGAGTGAAAATAATCCAAAGCCTCCCAAGAAGCATGCGTCGAAACATCTTGGAATGATTTTTGGGTTTATAATTCCTAACCTATTGATACTCCAGTTGAGAAGGGTCCAACCTTGAGTCTTGCTCAATATTCTAAAACAGATGACAAAATAGAGATAATGAACAAATGTCCCTAACCCTAGTGTCATAGTAAGCTTATTGTAAGCAATGTTATGTACATGGCCCTGACATTGCTTTGCGGTTAGTTTGATAAGTCATTATCAAGATAACCCAAGCCTTGCTGATTAGTAAGTCGCCTAGAGAATCAAGTGCTACCTTTGTGGTATTGATAACTCTGTCTTTTGCTATCAAGTAGGCGGCCTCAAGTTGAGAGGATACTCAAATATTGATTGGGGTGGTAACTCGGATGAATCTAAGTTAATCTCAGGACATGCCTTCACCCTGAGTGGGAGAGCCATGTCATAGTGCAGTAAAGAAGCACAGCTGCACAACAATGTCAGCTATGGAGGTAGATCGTGTGTCTTGTACCATAGAGACAAAAAGCATTGCTATTAGGTATATATATACACTAACAAGGTGATATGTTCCCTTAACTAAACCCATTCCTAGTGATGTGTTCAAAACTCATTGGTTGAGTCTTGGAGTTCATAAGATCTAGTATCTAGACATGTCCTGTTACGTGATGGACATGTTTCTTTTGTGGGCCAGATGCTCATTGTTGTACGTTAGGCATATTGAAATGTCACAGGCTTCTGATTGGCCTAGTCACACAGGCAATCACCCTGACACTTGAGTAGCAGGTATGATGAGAGTGAATCATATTGGCACTAGGTGTGCAATATTGATTACTCACACTAGAAGTGTATGAGTAGAATGAATATAGTCGCCTTAGTAAGACTAAGATGAGACTCGAGGGAGTCGAGTATGAAATAAGTTTTCATATTGAAGCCTTAAAAGTCGAATCTTGAGTGTCAAGATTAACATTCAGTATGTCGATCTAGTGGCTCAGGTTAGATTTTTTTTTTGGGTGAAAATCTAGACTGGCGATTCGCATGGCATAAAGAGTGACGTACCCAGCTAAGTGGGAGCTATGTCATGACACACATCTCATACTATGTGTGCTCATAAGACGACCCATGCATAGAGTGACAATTGATTTTCCTATCACTTGTCACTGTGTGACCTTATGGACGATGACCCTTTGATTTAAAACTATGATATTAAGTCGAAGCTTGATGTTGCTACTTTAATGTGATTCTCAAGAACCACGATGTATACGGTTTAGCGAGAACACATTAAGAAAGCAGTTAAGCTAAGATGAAATTTCATGAGTGTTTAAGGAACAATCGATCCGCCATCACTATATCAGCCCGGGAGGTTATGTTGAGAACATAATCATATGATATATCAGGCATAAGGGATTAGAGATGCCACTAGTGATGTTTTGGGATGGTTTTGGATTATCGTATTTCGTAAAAGTGTTATGCTAGTTGGATGGCAACTTAATATAACACTACTGGTTATTTATGGTCGCACGTCCTTTTCCTGGTATGAAGCGTGAAAGAGTAACGATATGAAGAGCATTTATTTTTGCGACCTACGTGGCCAAGTGGGAGCTGTAGGCCAGGCCTAATAGAATTAGGTCCGACGGCCACGTATGTTGCCTAAGGCAACAACCCTGACTATTCCCCAAAATTATATGAAGGGAGGTTAGGGGATAGCCAAGATACATACAATAGAAATCTCTCATACTCTCCCATATTCTCTCTCACGGCTGAATCACCATCAATTCGATTCTCGGGTTTAGGATGTGAAACCCTAAAAGCGACTCTAGTAGCCGCTTCATATTCTTATTGGCGTGGATTGGTTTTCTTTATTATCGTGGACTATTGTCGGTAGTATATTTCTGCATCCAACTTAGTCCTAATAATTCCTACAGGGCTAAAACAACTAGTAATTTGATTTCAACACCGTACTAGAGGACGACAATTTTTCCACCCTTACTTCCCAAAACACATCAATAGCAAGATAATTTTAAATTACACAATCTTTTAACGAACCAAACATAGTAATGAAATTAGAATTTTAATTTTAGTTGCATTACCCCTCTATTTACCTCTGACCAAACAAGCCATAATTGTTTCAAGAAAAAAAAAGTTTGGTAAGACTAGTTGTTTAGAAAGTTGTGAGGCAAAAGTTAATTTTTAAAAGCTCAAGGTTTGAGTATTTTAAATTGACTTTTTGGACTAAAAAAATACTTTAAAAAACTAATTCACGAAACATCCAAATTAATTTTTAACAAAGGTTAAACAACCAATTTGGATTCAATTAGGTCTTTTTGACCCAAAATGTCTCCAATAAGCACTTCAT
Source organism: Carnegiea gigantea (assembly GCA_029747015.1). Classification (NCBI taxonomy): domain Eukaryota; kingdom Viridiplantae; phylum Streptophyta; class Magnoliopsida; order Caryophyllales; family Cactaceae; genus Carnegiea; species Carnegiea gigantea. The sequence goes on along the minus strand of JAKOGI010000471.1, from coordinate 355,025 downwards.
TGAACACCCACTATAGTTTTTTTATCTAAATTGAAAATTTTGTTTCAAAGTTATGTCATAACGCCATCCAACTAAAGGGGTCCTTGAAAAATAGGGTATGAATATTGACCCGATTATCAACTATGTCATGTAGACAGTATTAAACCGACAGATAATTTGTTCAACCATTGTTGCTCTACTAAGAAACTATGGGATTCTACAATCAAGAACAATTGGCTATCCTTTGATGTTAATTTGCTTGCTTACTGTTCCATTATTCGATTACCACCCCCCCCCCAAACAAAATCCTTTCTAGGAAAGAAGTAATTAATAGATTCATTGGTACTCTTTGGAATAGAAAATGATACCCTATGCCGGGGACTGAGTAGTTGGGTAGTCAGTTGATATCATTTGGTGTCATTTATGTGCTAAGTTACTTTAATGCCATTGGTTTCATATCTGGGCTGAATAATTCGGCTTGTAATGTTATATAAGGTGGATTTTTAAATTTTAATTCAATTGGAATTATGTAGGTAGGTAGGCCCAACTAACATAGTTAAATTAAATAAAGTGATGCACATGCCAAAAAATGTGGGTGCTGCATTGTTGGTTTTAAGCCAACTAGCCTAATCTCTTGCCCAGGTTTGAACATTCCTAAGATCCTGCTTTTATCTTTCTTTTTATTTTTTAAACCTTTTGCACCTCCGGGGACTTACTCATAGATTGCTAGTTTAGGCTAGTACCACTTTTTTTCTTTTCCTTTTTTTTTTTGGTGCTAGCTCATTTTTCTTTTGTGGTTAGCAAAATAAGAGGCAATTTTATTTATTCTTATGAATATCAACCATATTTTAATGACGAAGGAAAGACTTAACTATTTGTTATGTCTTTTAATTTTTAATTTTCCCTTTTTAAAAATCTTTTTATATTGATATTTTAAGTTGGATCAAGTTACAAGTAGTCTAAATCTGGTTCTAAATCTAAGAAACAAGCACGATGTTTCTCCTCTTCTTATTTTAGGGACAAAATTATACAATCTCAATGCTCACATATGAAAACAATCGAGGCAATAATTTATATGCAATTAAAATGCTTATACACGAGCTAAATAAATGACTATGCACATTTACAACTTGGCTATAATCCTAACAATCAAAATCCTTATTTGCAACACAACCAATGCTTATCTTGACATATGGCCATTCAAATTGACTTCATTGACAAGCTAGAATATGCTAACCAAAATGCTTATTTACAAATGACCAAAATGCTCATGTAACATCAATCAAAATGTTTATTTACGCACCCAATAAATGCTCGTTGCCATCAACATATCAATTAACACAATGCCCACCTTTATAGTATTATGGTTGATCTATAGACATTGATAATATGCATCTATTTAGTGTGTAAATAAGCGTTTTGATTCTTTGGAGATAAACCATTTAAATTGTGTTACATAGTTTTTAGATGTTATGTAAAAATTTTCTAAATGTGTCCATATGCATTTTGTAATTTGCGTATAGTTTTTTTTTTTCATAACCCAAAGTAACACTCAATTATCAATTTTTTTCCGAAACAACACTCAATTATTTTCGTTTTCCTCAGTAACACTTAATTATTGCAATTGCTTCCCAAATAGCATTGTTCTACCTAGTCACCGGTTATAACCAGTTATAATTTAATTTTTGAATTTTTTTGGGTAAAATCAAAAGGAAAAACAAGTCTGTCTAAAATAAAAAGAGAGAGAAGAAGGCGGCATAATATTTGATGGGCAAGATAGAAACTCACGCAAACATTAAAGCAAACAAGAAAGACCTCCTCCCCTGCTTCTCTCTCTTCTCCAACTCAAGTGTGCCCTAAATTCAGCAACAATTTTTCACAAATCATGGAAACTCAGCATCTGAGGTGAATTTACCAGCCAAATTCGATATCTGGAGGCCATATCACTTCTACAGGTAAGTTTTTGTTAGGTTTTTAGGGTTTATGGTTTAGTGTTGCTTCAATGGAAAAATTAGGAAGATGAATGGATGAAAGTATTCAAATTTCAGTTTTTGGGATTGATTTGTGTTAAATGTAAATAGTAATGAAAGTATTTTGTGAAATTTGAACAAAAAACCCTAAAAGATTGAATCTTGTTAGTGTAAAATCACACCTTTGCATAGTCTTTGCCATATCAAGAAGTTTGATTTTCTATAAAGAAATCATATATGCTGCATGCAAAATCCATATTCTCCTTGCTGATTTACACACCAGCCACTGTGACAGAATAAATTTCATTAGTCAGGTTTGCATCTTAAGTTTCTGTATTTCATTTGATTATATTTTGCTAAATGCAGAATGACCAGTGAGGCAAGGTTACATATCAATCATGGGGGGCGCATTTGTTTGGGCTCCTCACCTGCTATATGTTGAGGGCGAGCTTAGGGAGGTTACTGTAATCCCGGATGAATTGAACTTGTTTGATTTAAAAGACACAATCATTGGATTAAGGTACAGTGAGCAAGGATTGGTAAAATTTATTTTACAAGACCCAATTTGAAACTTGATGAAGCCCTAGTGCCAGTTGAAAATGATGACAATGTTCGTGCTTTGATTGAATTGTGTTTGAAAGAGCCATTTGTGGCTTTGTATGTTAAGCACACTGATAATGAAAATTAGATTGAAATGTCCGATGCTATTCTATAATCTGAAGCACAAGGCTATGGGTTTGATGACTTAGTTAGTACTAGTGACCTATTTGATGATGAATACTTTGTTGATTCTGATGTTAAGTCTGATTTAGATGATGATGAGATTGCTTTGGTCAAAGAAAAGTTTAGGCCAGAAAATGAAGATACAAGAAACACATGGTTGCATGCAAATCCTTGGGTTCAAGAGATAATACAGGACCTAGTAAGGATATGAATTTGGAAGCTGGTGAGTTTGAGGAGATATACCAAGACTCTGACAATGCCGAGAGCCCAAGTGAGTCAGAAGATGAGGAAGCGAATGGCAACAAAGCACCTAGTCAATCATTCCCTAAATTCAACGCCAGCTTGAAACCTGAGGATATAGATATGATAAAAGGGATGAAATTCATTGACAAAAGGCAGTGTAGGGAAGCATTGGATGACTATAAGATATTAAGAGGCTATGACATACGAATCACAAGGAGCACCAAACAAATAATTCAAGCTCAATGCATGGGATGTAGTTATGAATGGAGAATTTGAGCATCGATGTGCAAGAATGAAAAGTCCTTCCAAATTAAGACCATACCAAAGGAGCATACTTGCATACCATTTAGCTTTGAGAAAGGAAGGAGGAAGATCACAAGTGCATGGCTTGCTCGAACGTACCTTGAGAGGATTAGATTACTACCAAACATCAAGCTTAGAGAACTGAAAATGATAATTGACCAAGAACTAACTTATAAGGCTTCTTTCAAATTGTGTTTTAATACAAGGAAAAAGGTTCTTGCACAAATTGTAGGTGACTACAGGGGTCAGTTTGGGCTTCTTCGAGATTATATGCATGAGGTTTTGAGCAAAAATCCTGAAAGCACATGCAAAATAACTACATCTACAGATGGCGAATATGTGTTTGCAGGTGTCTACATATGTCTAGGGGCCTTAAAGAAGGGCATGGTTGAGGGTTGCAGGCGTGTACTTTCAGTCGATGGTTGCTTCATCAAAGGGCCTTGGAAAGGCCAAATTTTAGTGGCAGTGGGTAGGGATGGGAATAATCAAATGTTTCCTATAGCTTGGGCTATGACTCGGAGGGAGAACGCCCCCAGTTGGTCATGGTTTTTAGAGTTGGTTGCTTCTGATCTTGAAATGGCTGATGGTTATGGATGGGCTATTATTTCTGATCAACAAAAAGGGTTAGAAAAGTGCATTTATGAGATGCTTCCTCAAGCTGAGCACAGGTTTTGTGCAAGATATGTCTATGCAAACTTAAGGAAGAAGTATGGGGGCTTGCAATACAGAGACATTTTTTGGAGAGTAGCAAAGTCAACTATTGAAATTGACTATCAAAGGACCATGAAAGAAATGCAAGACTTTGATGCAAGAGCTTGGCAATTTCTACAAAGGAAGAACCCCCAACAATGGAGCAGATATTTCTTCAATTGTAATGCCATGTGTGACTCGGTGGATAACAACATGGTAGAGATCTTCAATGGTTTCATCTTAGAGGTAAAAAATCACTCTACTACCTTTTTTTTAAGGGTTGGGGGTAATGAATATAATTTTATTACTAAAAGTAAGCCCTGAATAATAGGGATCAATACAAGTTTTCAAGCTATTTATAACACATATACATGTTCCTTTAGCTTATTACATTTCTTTAGTGTCATGCATTAAAATAAAAAAACCTGCCTGTGATGTTTTTCTTAATAGTATTACAACCTCATAGCTATTTTTATAGAGTCCATAAAGCATCGTAATGACGGTTGATAACTGCATTGATTTGTATTTAGGCAAGATACAAACCAATCATCTCACTTCTAGAGGATATCTTTAAATATGTTATGGAAAGGGTTGGAAAGAAAAATGCATTTTCTAAATCTTACGACAAGAGGATATGCCCAAGGATCCTACAAAAGTTGGAGAAAGAAAAGGACAAATCAAGATGGTGGCAAGCATACCCGGCTGGAAATGGTAGATACAGTGTCATGCATGGAGAAGAATGCTTTGTGGTGTCCATAGTTGAGAAGACATGTACTTGTTAAGGGTGAGATTTAACGGGTATCCCTTGCCTTCATGCACTAGCCGTAATAAGAGAGGCAAGAATTAAAGTAGATGACTATGTAGATGGATGCTACACCATTGAAACGTACAAGAAAGCCTATGCTCATACAATCAACTCCATAAATGGCTAAAGAATGTGGGTCAAATCAAGTGGAGAAGTTGTTCAAGCTCCACCTTTTGAAGAGACAAAGAAAAACCTTGCTTACAAGAGGAGGCCAGAGGAAGGGGAAAAAAAGTGCAACAACAAAGGAGGAGCATATGGCAAGGTCAGCAAAAGAGGGGAGATCAAGAGATGTTCTAGGTGTAGTCGAGTTGGGCATAACAAAAGGAAATGCACAGAAAGAATTTCCAAGATTCAGGTTATGTGAGTTTTTTAATTTTCCATTTAGGTTTTTAAATTTAATACATTGCGATTTGACGATACAAAGGCTAATATATGCTGTGTATATTGCTTCATATTTTTTAAATTCTTCTTATTTTTGGGAAAAAAAAAACAGATTAAAAGACCAAGGACAGCATCTTCAACCACTAGCAGCAGCAACATCATGGGCAACAACAGGTGACCACAAAACCTAACTCTGATTGTATATTTGTAGAATGGAACTGCACTTTAATGTCAATTTATTGTGTCCTCCAAAAGTTTTTGATGATAATGTGAGGAAAATTGCATGGGTCCTCCACACACATTCCTTACAAGCTCATTGTTCCACAGAATATGAGCAGAAAAGATGAAGCTCATTGTTTTATTGCATCAGACCAAACAAAGAAATGAATACATCAGTGCATATCTATTTATATACAAATTGTAGAGAGAGAAGAAGGAAGATGAAAGAGGAAAAAATATGGTCATTCCCACCAACAATCAGAAAAAGAAAAGGAAAGTGATTTAGTTACATTGTGTAACTAATTTCAGAGCCACTTGCATTCCTCTCCTGTTTTCTTGCATTTTCAGTTAGTTGAGTTGAATCCTCTGCTGGTTGGATTTCTTGGATGCTAACACAATCTCATATAATCAAATGGATGCTTCTTGCTCTGTTGATTTTTTGGGGTTGATTTTTTATTTTTATTTTTACTTACAATGAAAGGGCAGCAAATTCAATAGCACAACAGTTTGTGCATAATCAGTAGGATTATCCAAAGCTACCAAAAGGTGTTTAGAAATAGCAATATGAGCAACACTAGCATGAGGTTCAAGAGGAAGGAGAGACAAAGAGCTTCAAGCTTTATGGATTTCATTTTGGGCACTTAATGGCAATTTTATAAATTGTGTTCGTAATCCCTTTTGTTTTTGGGTTGATATATGCTTCATGAACAATTCTTTCTCTTTTAATGAAAGTAATGAAGTGAAGCTCCTTTAATTGGCCATCCTAATTTATTGTTGTTTGGATATGTAATTGACAAGGTATTTTTGCTTTTCGATGTACAATTTGGTTACATAACCACTTTCTTTCAAAGCTTTTGACGTACCATTCCTTTAAAAAAAAAAGGACCATAAATACAAACCAAGCAAAAAAACAGGCGTGGTTGAAGAATGAAGATACAAAGCAACAGAGGCATTTGCAGGAAAACTTTTTGAAGATACTAGTATAACTCCAACATCATCAAGCAAAGCATGTACTAACCATGGTTGAGGGAAGGTAAAAATCCATAGCTTGTAAAGGGAGAACTACTTAGACACCATTAGCAGATCTCCAGCTTGCATTGCCATGCTCCCAAATGCTCAAGATCTAAAACATGAAGTTGACATCTTTTTATCCAATTGGTTGAGCCCTTTACCTCAAATTTGCTGTAAAAGTGTTTCTCCCTTGACAATTGCATAAAGTATTGTTGATATCACCTTCAATTTGAGAATTAGGGTCCAGGTAGTTGTTGGGGGTTTGGGGTTTGAGGAGAGAGAGGGAGATAAGACCCCAAACATATGAGAAATAGGGAGGGGGAGTTGGAGATAAGACCCCAAACATCTGCAGTTGACCATTGCCCAAATATCTGTAGTGTCTCTCTCTCTCTCTCTCTCTCTCTTTATTTCAAGCAGACTTGTTTTTCTTTTTGATTTTACCCAAAAAAATTCAAACATTAAATTATAACTGGTTATAACCGGTGACTAGGTAGAACAGTGCTATTTGGGAAGCAATTGCGACAGTTAAGTGTTACTGGGGAAAACGAAAATAATTGAGTGTTATTTTCAAAAATAATTGATAATTGAGTGTTACTTTGGGTCATGAAGTCGGTAAAAGCTTATATGCAAATTATAATTTTTTTTATTAAAGATCTTGTAATTTGCATATAAGCTCGTCAGTTGTTCTCTGATTGAGAAGACAATATAATAAATAGTCACTATAACAGTCATATGCATACCAATTAAAACTGGCTTCATCGATAAGCCAAAATACGGTAATCAAATGGCCACTACAAATGACCAAAATGCTTATGTGAATGCTTATGTACATGCCAAATAAATGACTCATTGCCATCTGCATATCAACTATATATAGTGCTTGCCTTTACAACATCACAGTTAATGTACATATGGACGATGACAATAAGCATCTACAGTGTGTCACTACAGGAAATCTCACTGTTAGCGTCGGATTAAATCAGTCGCCAATAGCAATATTCCGACACGAAAACAATTTACCGTCAGATTAATGTCGGGTAAAAATTTGTCATGAAGACCCTCATCGCTAAAAAAATTTAGCGTCAGATTAAAAGTTCGTCTCTATTAGCGTTGAATTTGTTTCATAAATTGTGAATAGTCACTATAACATTCATATGCATATCAATTAAATGATTATCTAAAAACCAAGCAATTGATTTATGATTCATGAAACAAATGCTTATCTTGATGCATGACCGTTTAAAACTGGCTTCATCGATAAGCCAAAATACGCTAATCAAATGGTTACTACAAACAACCAAAATGCTTATGTGAATGCTTATCTACATACCAAATACGTGATTCATTGCCATCTGCATGTCAAATATAATGCTTGCCTTTATAATATCAGAGTTGATGTACATATAGAAAACGACAATAAGCATCTACAGTATAGATAAGCATTTTGGTTATTTAAAGATAAGCGTTTTGAATAATGTCACACGATTAATTCGTATATATTACATGAGCATTTTTTATTTGTGTAGGCAAGCACTTTCTAGCTTGCATATAAACATTTTAGTGGTTTGTAAAATAGAATTGAGAAGACAAAATAATATTGTTACTATAACATACATATCCATACTAAATAAATATTTTATCGAAACACTAAACAATTGTTTTTTGATTCATAAAACAAATGCTTATTTTGAAAAACAACTGTTTAAGATTGACTTCACAGGTAAGCCAAAACATGCTAACCAAAGTGCTTATGTTAAAGCAACCAAATTACTTTTCTGCAGACCAAATAAAATATTCATTGCCATCTACATCACAACTGTGATGCTTACTTCTATGGTTTATAGTTAATCTATAGAAATTGATAAGAAGCATCTATTTAGTATATATAAGCATTTTGGTTATTTAGAGATTAACCTTCTGAATTGCGTTACACAGTTTGCAGATATTATATGGACATTTTTCTAAATGTGTGTGTTAGCTTTTTTCTATTTGCATATACACATTTCATTTATTTGCAAAACAAAATTAAGAAGATAAAATAATCGATAGTGATTGGAAAAGCACAAGCCCTAAAAATTATAGAAAAGAAATGAGATCGATTGACAAATTGGTTATGTATAATAGGATAATGAATTAAAACAAACCCACAATAAATTGGTTGGCACGGAAAAAAGTGAATTTTTTTCCTTTTTATTAAAGATTACGCCTTACTTGTCAAAAAAATAAAAATAAAAAGGATGCTGTGAAAATTAATGTGTAGTATAAGTATTGCATATGAGTTTATCAATAAAAAACTAAAAATTAGAAACAAGGTGGGGAAATAAGTTAAAGCTAAATAATTTTACTACCTAAATATTTCCAATTGCTAATTGAAAACAAGAGGTGAAATAATTTTAAAACAAACTTGTATCTTATTGTGCTAATTATCAAAAAGAGTTAAGAGACAAAGGGAAAACTTATTCAAACGAAACCAAAAGATCAAAAGTTTTCTAGTTTAAAATGACAATGGAATCTAGTGTTAAATGCCTTGGCCCACCGTGCTGCATAGGCCTAGTTTGGTGGATTGTTTTTTTTTTTTTTCACTTGGCCTATGCATGCAATATATGCTTTTCTTTTAAAGTTCAACATTAGACCTGGGCTGACTCTGCTTGGTCTACATAGCTAGGTAGGCCAAGGACTAGAATATAATAACTGCTTTGGAATAGTTTTCTTTTTGTTCTTTTTTATTTCTTCGGGTGAATATTAGGTATATGTACCTGGTCCTTCTCATAAACTTCTACCTAAGTCATCTTCAACCAGAATAGTAGTAGAAAATTCAGAACATAAGCTACTGGACGATTGGATATGTCTGAAATTTGTATAATTTGTATTGTATTTGATCATTGTATCAATGCTTCACATGTGGAGGGAAGTAGGTTAATTAGCCCCCCTCACCAAACTTGAATGGCTCGCTTCCTGTGGATCCTAAGGATTGAACAGACTGCTAGATTAGTTTTATAGGTAGTTGGTATGGTGAAATGAAAGAGGAACCAAATCAACTTACAAATTAATCGATGAATATATATATAGAAACAATTTCGATCTTTTTCTTTTGTTCTTGTTACTTTACATTAGCCTGTTTGGCAATAGAATAATAAGAAGGATCGATGCAAGGTATACTTCGAGTACAGACCATCAGTGTCCAGCAGCCAATCTAGCCAAGGGTCCAACGGCAAGAGAGTTAACATAAGTACATGGCTCTTCATAGTTTCCAATGTGACGTCTATCTTCAAAGTAGTCATTGCGGTCAGGGCCACCCACAATGGCCCCAGTTAGCTCATTGGGGTTGGGGGCGTTCTTAGTGAACCAATCAATGAAGCTCCTAGCACAGCTCACCACCGTATCTTGAGGTAACACTGGAACCGATGCACCCCTGTGGTGGGGTTGCGTTGGTGGGTTGTTTCCGAACCCAACCATGTACGATCTCCCCTGTGGGTTCGAACCCAGAATGTAGTCCATTTGCTGCTTTGCAAAGGCTAGTAGGTCCTGTGGGTTGAACTGCTTCTCCCCACAGTGCACCTGCTGGTTGTATTTGGCGAGGAGATCACCATAGACACTGAAGGCAAAAGAGGCGGCTGTGGCGTATTGTAAGTTGGCTCCGTCTCTCATGTAGAGAAGGCCTCCAGGGGTGAAGTGAGCCTGGGCATATGGGCTGCCTGGGATCACTGCACATATGTAACTGTCAGCCATTTTCTTGTACTCTTCTAGGCTTGGCTCCCCTTCAAAGAACAACTGCATCGAAGCCAATATGCATTATTAATGAATTAGCCATGCTCAATATTAGTCAAGTGAAATCTACACATCTCACAAGTCCTCAGATCCCATGGAGTTTTGCACATAAAGATTCGCCAACTCTAGATTTCTCCAAATTTGATATTATAATAATGTCCAAAAGATTTCAGATTCTAGAATCTGTATCTTAATTTCAACAGATTTTTACAAATTTCTAACGTAAGCAATGTAATGAACTGAAACTTGGCAAAACAGAACATTTAAGTGGGATGAAATGGGGAGTTACTTGAGTGAGAAGGATCTGGGTGGCAGCATATTTGAGGTCCCAGTTGAATTCACCAACATTGGCATCAATGGACTCTTCCTGGATGTACTTGAGATAGGTTTGGTTCCGGTTGGCCGCGTACAGCCACGTTGCTGCCCATTGCATCTCATCCTGTTTGGTTTTTTTCCAATTGTGTAGATACACAAATTATGTTCAAGCTCAGACTTATCAACCATATAGTATTATAGTGATATAGTTATTATCAGAACAGGATTTTAACTAAAAGGAAGAAGAGAAGGCTTACATTAAAACCAGAGTACGAGCAATAGAAGGGGCATTCTCCATCAAAAGTTCCTTTAAATTGACCAGCAAATTTGAAAAGCTGCATGCAGAAAGTCAGGCAAGGGTACATATCAATATGTCACATGAATACATATCCAAATCCAAACAGTCGACTAATTGTAATTGAAGCCAGAAAGAGAAAGGTTTGTTGGTTGTGTCCAAATTCCTTTTGATGATTTATGAAAATTATATTATTTTCATAATTTGGGTTGAAGATCTCTTTTTCTTTTTATTTTTTTTTGGTTTTGGGTGGAAAGATGGTGCTTGGTGACCAAAGCACATGTTTGCGGCTAGGGTAATTTCTTGGTATCTTTGGGACTAATCCATAAATACTAGGTTGTTTAAACTTGTTTGCTGTGAGTGTTTGGAGCCCTTTGCGGGCATTTGGTGTAGCCTTTGAACCCCTTGTGGCCATTTGAAGAGTGGCCAATTTTGCATCCAATTTTGAATGTCTATGCCATTGTGGGTGAGAGGAGAGTCTGGTGATATTGAGAGTTAAGTGTATGTGAATTGTTATCTCTATTTGATTGATCTCTTGGGTTGTGATCATCCATTGTAGTTTCTCTCAATTAGTTGATTTGTTTTGCACTTTGCCACCCATGGTTTTTCCTGTTTTGGATTTCCATGTTAAATCTTGTCTCCTATTTTGCCTTTGATCTTGTTTTATTTCTGTCGATTCGTTTGTCATCCTCTATTTCACTTCTGCTAAACTAACTGCTCAAATACGAACCCTAACAAATGGTATTAGAGCGACTTTTTGATTAACAAGGTGGTTAGGAAGAAGTTACGTACTGATTTGGCCTTGTTAAGGAGACTGTGAGAGTAAGGTTGGTCAACATGGCGGAAAAGAATGGATGAAGCGGCCATAGCAGCAGCTGTTTCGGCAGCAATCTCAGAGCCGGGGTGTTGCTCATCGATCATGAGCACAGTTCTCCCGGTTTTCATGTTCTCAGGGCGAACCCAGCACTGGTGGTCCTGAATGGGATCCCCAACCTGAACGTAGAGGCGGTTGTGCCTCGATGCTGCTTTCAAGAAATAATCGGTTCCCCACTTCACTGCAGCTCTCACGTTTTCGAGCTCCCCGAGTTCTTGCAGCTGGGACTCGTAGAAGATGGCTCCCCACGCCAGGGTTGTGACCGTGAATGCCATTGGCAGTCCGTACTTGACGTTGTCCCCTGCATCATAGTATCCCCCTACGAGGTCCACCTGCATTTTTTTTATGAGTCGTAATTGATTGCATATTACCCAACTGAATAATTTGGTTAATATTATAAGTAGAGAGAAGAAAAACAAGTAGATGTACAAAATGACTAGAGAAAAACTAACACCAGCAAGCTGGCCATCTTCAAGGCCAGAATCCCCGCGCCAAGGGACCCTGTTATTAGGGGGAAGCTTTCCCGATCTCTGGCATTCCAAGAATACTATTGATTTTGTTAGCGCGTCTTTGTAGTCGTGTTGTCCATTGCATCTTGTGATCACAGTTATCATTATCGACACCAGTGTGGCGATTCTTGTTAATCTTATCCTCATCACTGTAATATTTGTCAATGCGCTTTCGTCGAAATGAAATCTCGAGTTAAGGATTCTAAGCCAAATCAATGCAAAGCGATTCAACTTTTTGGCAGGCTTAGAATCAATTGATCAAGAAACGAGCGATCGAGAGCATGAGGAAAGAGGAAACAGAATTGAAAATGAAGAAGAGGAAATGAGGATAGCGTATTGACGGATATGAAGGTGGCAAAGTGATGGTATCTGACACACAGGCTTAACCGCTTTTAACGGAATTTCAAACTTATTTTTATATTTATGGGTAATTAGTTTTACAATGAACGGTATGCCTCTCTTTGCTCTACTCAAGACCCCTAATTTTCTGTCTGTGCACCCGTTGGATACTTTACCCCTGTTTCTCTCTCTCTCTCTCTCTCACACACACACACAATAACATCCAATGTACTAACTAATTCTAGTAATTCTCCTTAGTCATGCCAGTAAGTACGAAAATATGAATGCAATTTCCCTGCGACATTTCATTTGCTTGTACAGGGATGACTGTCCATATTTGGATCCCTACAATATTCTACTTCAATTTGATCCATATTGTTTTGCATTGTTAATATTTTTTTTTTTTTTTTTTTTTTTTTTTTTTTTTTTTTAATGGGGTTACTTCATTGGCATCAATTATAGTTAGTTGCTTCGATTCCCCTGTGATTTTTGTCTTATTTTTCTTCAATAAAGTTTCTATTCTAGCTCTTTTCTTTTTTTATTTCTTTTGTATTGCTTTTCTAAAATCATTATGCATTTGATATAACAAAAACACATGAGCTTATGCATTTGCTATAACAAAAATACATGAGCAAAAACAAGGCCAACCAGAGGGACAATAAGCACCAGCAAAATAATAATACTTGAATTAGAATTAGGGTGTGCAGAGCTTGCATAACAAGCTGCTTAGAGAAAAGCACATTTTTACTGAGACCTTATGCATTTGATATAACGAAAACACATGAGCAAACATTGGTTGAAGATTCAGCATAGAAGTAGAGGGGAAAAACATTGACTAGCAAGGGATCATTGTGCACATCCGGCCGCCTCTTTGCCTGCACTGCTAGTTGCAAATCTGTATCTCTGTCACTTTTAAATTCTTGGGGATCTGCTCTCTAAGGGAAGAAGACTATATCAAAATACTGATTTACAAGCAGTCTACTTGAACCATTGAATCCCTCGTGCAATCCCTTGTTTTCCTGTTTGAATAATCTCCTCTATTCCTCCTTATTAGTTCATCTTGTCACTTGTCAGGCATGCTCAGCTTCGGTTACATAAAAAAACAGCAAGAACGAGAATTCTATACCAGTTGAATTGCAACTGTGCACAATGGAGTGGCTACATTTGTAGATGCTCCTTGTCATCATCCACCCATGCTTTGACTGCTACAAAAATGCTTCAGCATATCTATGATCTGGGATCTCCAAATGGAAATAACCAGATAAAATAAAGTTTCCCATGCCCTTAAGGCGGAGCCTGTGAAGATGGAAAGAGAATCGAGCAGGTCCCTTTGTCTGGACACGCTGGACAGGACATCACCTGAGCCTCCAAAATTGATCAGATAATGACTCTAATATCTTGTGATGCCATGCTGCTACTAGTGCCTCTCATAAGCCTCCTTTCTATGTTACAGTGAAGGGGTCATAGAAACCCTGGCTTTGCCATAGTAGAAAGATGATTACATTCTTGTTGTACTCTTGATTCGAGCAAGGCATCGGCTAATGTAAAAGCAAAACTCCAAAGATAGAATGTGAATGACAGTTTAATGAGACGTTATCTGTTCAGTCCATCGGAATCCAAGGAGGAAACATCCCTCGTGATAAGACCCTATGCAAGCTGCAAATTATTCATACAGCGTGGCCTAAATAGACCTGGCAAATGGGTCATTCGATTCGGGTATAGGTCGGATCAAGTCCGGGTTCGGTTATGTTCGGGTTAAATGACATTTCGGGTCGTTTCGGTTTGGGTCGGGTATGGTTCGATTTGGGTCAACCAATGTGTGGTGAAATACGCTCGTCATGCCAAAACAAACAGCTTTGTGGAAAATTTCGGGTCGGGTATGGTTCGGTTCGGGTCAATTCGGGTTTCGGGTCCACTTTCGGATGAGCATATTTCGGGTGTCAGGTCCGGTATGGGTCCGGGTCGTTCGGTTCGGATTTTGAGTCTCGGTTCAGTTTTCCCAGGTCTAGGCCTAAGGTATGCCACCAATGCTGCTTCCTAATCAACCCAGTCCTGTATAATAGTAGCAATTGTATGGAAAATTGTACTGCGTTCTCCGGCGGAAGCTAATGCCGTCTCACAAAAGTCAACAGTAGGCCCCCCCCCCCCCCCCCAAAAAAGAGAGGAAAAGGATATACTGGCATTCACTAATATAAAAACATCCTAGAAGCGCAAAATCATCCGTACTTAGAATTAGCAAACTAAGTGATGAAACAACTATTTATCTAAGATAAAGGGAGAGTTTATAGAGGTTCGTGCATACAACACAACAAAATATGAGTGGCAGATGGGCCTGTAGGCACCAAAAAAAATAATATATATGACTAGTCTAACTAATTAATTTAATTATTTAGGTTCAAATGGCTATCAAGTCAACGGCCCAATAAAGTCTCAAGTTAATAGTTCGATAAGATTATCAAGTCAATCGCCAAGTGGACTACCAAGTCATCAACTGAAATAAACTCTCAAGTCATGGGCCTAAGTTCAAGACCCATCTATCGACCCAAGAAGACTATTAATCCACAAATCGTAGAAGAAATGAGAGACTTCTACCTATAAATATAGCTCTATCTCTCCCTCATTCAGGGATATAAATTCTCTTCCACATAATATCCTCTAAAAAGAGACAATAAGTACATCAAAACATGTCATTTACTCTAGAGATTGAAGCACACACTTGATCGAGATTCAAGCTATTTCGGCCCTCCATCAAGTCACAAACAAGAGATCGAATAAGAGGAGTTTAATTTGTTCATTTGTAACAAAATATTCAGAGATTATACCCATTTTTATTATAAATACAAAAATTAAATTTGTTCTATATTTCTTGTCTTAATTCGATTTAGACTTGAAATTTGTGGTTACGAAGTTCTAGCATGTTCAGCGGGACTTCTCTGCCTCTCATCTCCTTCTCTTAGAAATCTAGAATTTTTAACCAACTCTTCACAAGGAAGATATGGCCACAAGAAATGCCGCCTCTCTACCTTTAAAGTAGAAATCCGAATATTTCCGACAAAGATCCTCCAACTCTGACACCATCTCCAGTAAGCAAAGCACTGGAGTGGTGACAAGAATCATGGCGAGGGCTACCGCAACCACTGTCGTAAAAAGAGCAGTTGCAATTGCATCCTTGAATTCGACCGACAACGCTGACTCCAACGTGCATGACAGAGTTGGTAAAGTTCCATCTGTCGACCCTCTCAAAGGGAAATCCATTCAAGGATTGAAGACGAAGCATCAATCTCCATTTTTGAAGTGGAAGATTATTACAGCAGTGATTCTTCTGCGTCATTACCAACGAAAGCAACCGTTCCACAATCTGATGCTGAATCATCCCCTGCCGTCATCATGCTTGCTATGATGGTAGGGGCTGTCAATTTTAAATAAGAGTTCACCAGCATGAAGGCCACGCTGGAAAGACTCTCTAAGGAGAGTGCAGAAAAAGATGCACGCATCAAGCGCCAAGAGGAACATATTGCTAAGTTGCTGAAGAAACTAGACAAAGGGCCACGTGCATCGTCCAATAAAGGCACAAACAGCGATGAGGACGAAAAAGGGTCCAATCAAAGCAAGGCTTCTGAGGATGATGGCAGGTCAAAGAAGGGCGGCAAGCACAAAATGACTCATCTCTAAGTGCACTGACTGCTGAACAAATCTAGGAGTTGATTGCCAATGCTGTCAAAACTCAGCTAGGGGTCGACTCGCAGAAAAGCCATCTCTACACCAAACCCTCCACAAAGAGGATTGATGCTTTTCGTATGCCTTATGATTACCAACCTCCCAAATTCAACCAATTTGATGAGAAAGGTAACCCAAAACAACATGTTGCGCACTTCATTGAGACGTGCAACAACGCTGGCACTAGCGGTGACTTACTGGTGAAACAGTTCGTTCGGACTTTGAAGGGCATCGCATTCGACTAGTATGCCGATCTGTTGTCCGAGTCCATTGATAGCTAGGAGTAGATGGAGCAAGAGTTTCTCAACAGGTTCTATAGCACCCAACGCAATGTTAGTCTGACTGAGCTAACAAATACTAAACAATGGAAAGATGAACTTGTTCTTAACTACATCAACCCCTGGCTCACTCAGTCTCAAGTGTAAGGATCGGTTATCTGAGACTTCTGCAGTAATGATGTGCGCTCAGGGCATGGAGTGGGACTTACTTTATGTCCTACAAATAAGCAAGTCTAGGACCTTCCAAGAGTTGGCTACTAAGGCACATGATATGGAGATGACGATAGCTAATCCTCACGGAAAAGCTTCCTCTACTTTTGAAGCGGGGAAGGACAAGGGTGACTTTAAAAAAAATTCTAAGTCTTCCAAGAGCTCGATCAAAGAATCCATGTCGGTCACTGCAAGTGAGCTTATCCGGATTTCAGGGAAATCAAGAGTAGAGGAAAAACAACGCCCATCAATGGAGGATACTGGGAAGAAGCATCCTACGTTAAGAGAGCTTCAGGAAAAGAAGTACCCATTCCCTGATGCAGATTTATCAGGCATGTTGGATGACTTGTTGGAAAAGGGTATTATCGAGTTATAGCCATCCAAATGCCCCGAAGAAGCAAGCAAGGTTAATGACCCGATGTATTATCGGTATCATAGGGTCATTAGTAACCCTCTTGAAAAGTGCGTAACACTTAAGGAGCGTATTATGCAATTGGCTCAGGATGGAACGATCATCCTAGACTTAGATGAGGCGGCTGAAACCAATCACACGACAATTCGGTGTGAGCATCGTGACTTGGCTCCTTTGATGTGAGAAGAGTTGGTTACCATATAATTTGAAAGCCTTAAGCTAGTAATGCTTTCATTAATGGTTCCGGCAACACTTATGGAGGCTAAGCATGTGCCAGATATTCCTGATAAAGACAATAAAGGATGGACGCTCGTCAATAGACGAAGGCCTAGGAAGCAAAGGCAGACTCAACCACCCCCACTCCATCGAAGAAAGAGGCACGCCAGAAACAAGAAACTTCAACGCCCTAAGGGGAAGAAGAAGCCCAATTTTGGTAAGAGGCATGAAGTTTAACAAGTCGATCTACTTGAACAAGAACCCCTTGTCTGTCACATTAGAAGAATTCTTCCCAAGGGACTTCTTTAAGAAGGTTACAGTTAACATGGCTTCGTGTTCTAAGCTTGAAGATAAGGAGGATGAGGAAGATGCACAAGAAGATCCCCAAAAGGCATCCTCTTCGAATATAGATGATAGAGTCCTCGCTGTCTTAGAAGCTTTGCCTGAACGCATGAGTTGGAAAGAAAATTTTCAACTGCCTGAAGAGATGCACGAGCAAGTTGTGGCTGCTGTGTGCCATACAAAGCCATATGCTGACAAAGTAAAGGAAGTCAAAGAGCCTGCTAAGCTTCCAAATCAGTGCGCCACTTGTAACACGGTTGTATTATGTACAGATGACGATCTGTTGTCACTGGCTATATTCGGGAGCAAAAAGTCAAATGCATCTTGGTAGATGGTGACTCGGTAGTCAACATCATGCCCAAGTCTACTATGAATGACTTAGGGATTACTGTTGAGGAGCTCTCTAAGAGTCAGATGATGATACAAGTCTTCAACCTGGAGGGTCAACATATAATCAACATGATTCGCCTCGATTTGGAAATGGGTGATTTATCCATAACATTATCTTCTGTGTGATAGATTCAAAAACTTCATATAAGTTGCTGCTAGGACGACCTTGGCTTCATGAACATGGGGTGGTGGCATCAACTTTGCACCAATGTCTCAAATATTACCGCGAAGGAGAGAAGAAGATAAATGGTGATGTTAAACCATTTATTAAGGATGAATCTTATTTCGGCGATGCGAGGTTGTTCGAGGAAGGGGCCCCTTTGAAGGAAACAATGCTAGTCTTTATCTCCTCTACTCATAAAAGGAGTGATGAAGACACCCATGTGGCGACAAACTGTGGCACCAATGTAATGTCAAACAACTGCGGCAATTTGAGAAGCAAAGTAGCCAAGTCACGATGAATCCTTCCTTCAAGAAAGTAGTTGTTGCAACAAATCCTGCACCGACAGTATTCAAGGACACTCCTAAATCCCGTCGCAAGGATGGTGAAGTGCTATTCAGTAAATGCACAACTCTTGAAAGCGCAACTAAGCCTATTAGCAAATTCAAGAAGACCAATTGTCGTATCCTTAGGGATAAAAGTGTGCTTCTAACTCATAAAGCTAGCCAAAGGAGGGTAGCTAGAGCCCCTCTCTCTGGCTTTGTTGTCTGTTCCAAGGGCTCACTTCAGGAAGAGAGTGACTTGCTGAGGGTGCGGACTGAGGATGGTTTTGATCCGAATGTGTACAAGCTGATGAAGAAATCTGGCTAGGACTTCAATAACCCAATTTCTTTGGGGCATATCATCGAAGCTAAGCCCTACGACATCAATGAGACACAAAAGAAAATATAAGAGTAAGGTGTTATCGCAACAGTTCCGAAGGTAGGCCTCGGTTCTGTACTACCTCAACCTGTCCGGATTTTGGGGTGAAGTAAAGATAAGCGGTCCCTTGCTTAGTATATTGAAGCAGAAGAGATTATTAGAAGTGATGAGGAGGATGTCAAGAGCAAACCAAAATCTTCTGTGTTTGACAGATTACAATCTTCCACTTCACAAGGACGCACTTCTATGTTCGATAGAATGGGAAATGACAAAGTCTCAAAGTCTTCTACTTTTTGGAGGTTAAAAGTAGGCATACACCCAAACCTTCAGCCTTCACCAGGATCAAGTCAAGTGAAGAATTGGCAAGCTCGTCACTGACACAGGAAAGGGGCTCAGTATTTGGCCCTCTTGGTGAAATAAATGAAGTCCCAAGTGCTATTCTTTCTCATATGAAATGCTCATTTACTCTAGATGTGAAGACAGAGGGTTCATTGAGAGTCAAGAGACGGACAGTAAGTTTTCACTGGCCATAGGGTTAATTTGGGCCCAAAAGAGAAACTCAAGTAAGAGGAACAAGCGTCCTCCAATCACATCATAGTCCTAGAAGTTGATGACTCAGATGTTGAAATAGAACTCGCGAAAACTCCCGAGAGTCTAGAAGGCAGAGGGCAAGCTACAGTGGACGAACTCAAAGAGTTGAATCTTGGGACTAGCGAAGAGCCTCGCCTCATCTACGTAAGCTCATTGCTTACGCCCAAAGAGGAAAAAAGAGTACTTTGATCTCCTGTTAGAGTACAAAGACGTGTTTGCTTGGAGTTACAAAAATGTCTAGGTTAGACCCAAACGTCACAGTCCACCATTTGTCTATCAAAAAAGGCATTTCACCTAAGAAACAGCCCCAACAACATTTCTAACCAGAGTTAGTACTAGAAATCAAAAAGGAGGTCAACGAACTCATAGAGGTGGGATTCATTCATGAAGTCAAGTACCCAACATGGATTGCGAACATTGTCCTTGTAAGAAAAAAGAATAGCCAACTGTATGTTTGTGTGGATTTTTGGGATCTCAATGATGCCTGCCCCAAGGATGATTTTCCCCTACCTGTGACTGAACTCATGACTAATTCTACAATAGGACATGAAGCTTTATCCTTTATGGATTGCACACAGGATACAATCAAATTCAAATGACACAAGAAGAACAGGAATCCACAGCTTTTTGCACACCTAAAGGCATCTTCTGCTATACGGTGATGCCCTTCAGCTTGAAAAATGCTGGGGCTATATACCAAAGGGCGATGCAAACCATCTTTGAGGACATGCTGCATAAGATGGTGGCTTCCTACCTCGATCTAGTGGTCAAGTCAAGAAAGAGACTACACCACTTGCGTGATCTCTAACAAATCTTCGAGAGATTATGAAGATGTCAACTCAAGATGAATCCACTTAAGTGCGCAATCGGTGTTGCTTCTGGAAAATTCTTAGACTTTATCATCTGACATTGAGGCATTGAAATTGACCAAGCTAAAGCTAAAGCCATTCAAGACATGCCCGAGCCTAAGAACCTTAAGGAGCTTCGCGATTTACAGGGATGCTTAGCGTACATCAGGAGGTTCATATCAAACTTAGCCAGTTGTTGCCACCCTTTTAGCAATGTTATAAAGAAAGGGGCACCTTTTGAATGGAATAAATCATATAGGAATGTTTTAAAAGTATCAAGAAATATTTGTCAAGCCCGCCGGTGCTAGGAGCTCCAATTCCCAGCAAGCCTTTGATACTTTACATTGCGGCCCAAGAAAGATCACTGGGGCATTATGTGCGGAGGAAAATGAGGAGGGTAAAGAGAGAGCTCTTTATTACCTGAGTTGAACTTTGGTCGGGGCTGAAGTAAATTACTCCCCAATTAAATAGATATGTTTGGCTGTCATTTTCGCTGTGTAGAAGTTGAGGCATTACATGTAAGCTCACACAGTACGGGTCATCTCTAAGGCTGACCCAATCAAGTATATCTTATCTAGACTGGTTCTGAGTGGACGTTTAGCAAAGTGGGCTGTTATCTTAGAACAATACGACCTCATCTACATACCATAAAAGGCTGTTAAAGGGCAAGTACTAGCAGACGTCCTAGCAGATCACCCAATTCCTAACGAGTGGTAGCTAAACGATTATCTACCCGGTGAAGAAGTGTTTGTCGTAGACATTCTTCCCAATGTGGGAAATGTACTTTGACGGTATGGCACAACAAGATGGCGCTGGAGTAGGGGCAGTGCTCATTTCCCCTAAGAAACACATCCTCCTATACTCATTTGCGTTGACTCAATTGTGCTCCAATAACATAGCTGAATATCAGGCACTTATCTTGGGCCTTCAAATGGCCGTAGAAATAGGCATTAAAGACTTAGATGTGTACGGTGATTTAAAATTAGTCATCAATCAACTTCTCAGGGAGCACGAGATTAAGAAAAAGGATTTGATTCCATATCACACCAAAGCCCTCCAAATCTTAGATAAGCTGGATACAGTCAAGTTGCAGCACATTCCTAGGAATGCCAACAAGATGGCTGACGCACTTACAAATCTTGCAGCCACTTTAGCATTAGGGGCAAAGGAGGATATGATGATTCCAGTTAGTGGCAAGTGGGTAGTCACATCATCAGAAGATGAATTCGTCCAAGAAGCTAAAGCAGTCTATGTTTATGAGATGGAAAAACAAGATTGGCGTCAGTCGCTGATTGATTATCTGAAGCACGAGAAGCTACCAAATGATGCTAGGCATAAAACGGAAATCTAAAGGCAAACACCAAGTTTTCTTTATTACAATGATACCCTCTATTGACGATTCTTCCTTGGTCTTTGGTTGAGGTGCTTGGGCGAAGAGGGAGCACAGCAAGTAATGGAGGAAGCTATAGTGCGCATCAATTCGTGCCTGAATTGTATGATCGCATCAAAAGAATAGGCATTTACTGGCCTACCATGGTGCATGACTGCATTGACTTTGTAAAAAGGTGCGATGCATGCCAGTTCCACGCCAACTTCATTCACCAACATCTAGAACCACTCCACCCAACTATAGCATCCTGGCCTTTTGAGGCATCGGGACTTGATGTCATGGGCCCCCTTATTCCTAAGTCTTTAGCTGGTCATTTATACATTCTTGCAGTGACTGATTATTTCTTTAATTGGGCGAAGTCAATCGCATTAAAAGAAGTCAAGAAGGAGGATGTTGTCGATTCTATTCGAACACACATCATCTACTGATATGGTGTGCCTCGATACATCATCACCGAGAGTGGTAAACCATTCTTCAACAAGCTAATGACTAGCCTTTGTAAGAAATTTAAGTTCGCTCAACATAAGTCTTCAATATACCATGCACCTGCAAATGGCCTAGCAGAAGTGTTTAACAAAACATTGTACAACTTATTATAGAAGGTGGTGACAAAATCCAAGCAGGACTGGCATGAAAGACTGGGAGAAGCGCTTTGGGCTTAGCGAACCACCTATAAGGCACTAACGTAGTCAACTCCCTATGCATTTATGTATGGTGTATAGGCTGTCTTGCCTTTGGAAATTCAAATCCAATAGCTTTGCATTGCTATACTGGAAGGCTTAAGTTAGGATGAAAATCACAAACTCTGTCTAACAGAGTTGGAGTCTCTCGATGAGAAAAGGCTTCAGCCGCAACAAAAATTGGAGTGTTATCAAGTGTGTCTGTCATGAGCATTCAACAAAAACGTTTGACCTTGCTCGTTCCAGGTTAGGGATCAATGCTCGCAGTAAGATGGCAGATCGTTATGACGTATAGGATAGGGAGCAAGTTCACCCCTAAATGGGACGACCCTTATGTTGTTCTTGAAGTCTACTCGAATGGTGCCTGCAAGATAGTCGACGCAAAAGGCGTGCGAGTATGATCGATAAACGGCAGGTTTCTGAAGCGCTACTACCCTTGAAAATTGGTTGCAATCTCCTAAGTACGAGACTAAACTACTCACAAAAAAAAAAAGAAATAAATAGAAAAAGAATCTTGTACTACTCCTGGCCTGCAAGAGTATAAACTGTGAACGGCGAAACAAGTAATTGAAGCACCATTGGCTGAACTACATTATGACTTGATCTCATTGAAAAATTACAATTTTCTTGAATATGTAGGTAGCTTGGTGAATAAAATTAGCAATTGCAGTTAGATGAAACACAAGAAAGAGATGAAGAATTAGCCAAAAAAAAAAAACATTACTATTGCATAAAGAGTACCAAGAGTTCACTAACATGAACAATCCAAGTACAAGTACAATAAGCTAAGCAACCTAATCAAATAATGCTCATCCAATTATCCGGGTTTAGTAAGCGTTGCAACTCTAGGACATCGCACTTGTGTTCCTTCAACTTCTCAACCTCTTCTTCAGACAAAGTGGGTATGGCTTCAAGATTAGCAAGAACCTATTTCTTCTCAATGACTTGTTGCTCGATGGTGGTCACTAATGTCAATTTGGCTTCAATATCACTTCGAAGTTGTTGTTCCTCCTCACAAGCAATACAGAGTGCTTCTTCTAACTAAACTACTTTTTGAGTTACACTCTTATGTTCGCCCTTAACGGCATCCAGCTCTTCCTACGCTGCGATAAGATGGGACTGTGTTTGGTTGAATTGTCAATGCAGGTGGCCTTCTCTTTACCCAAGTCATCTGGATGGCAAAGTGTCAAAGCTGCTTGTCTGAGTGCTAAATATGTGGATACGCTGCTCAGATAATCATCTACCAGCTTTCTCAGAGGATTTGGGTCTCCATTGAGACGTTCAATGCTTTTGTACATCATGGGGGCACTCTCATACACTTTTGATAACTCATCAAATGAAGTATTCTTCAAAGCATTCAGGTAACCACAACCTGTAGCCCGTATGCCGTAAGTAATAATACTTTGAGAAATAGGACCTGATCGAAAGGAAGTGACAGAAACTGCCACAACCATAAATTTTCCTTTTATGACCTCATGTCTGGTAGTTTTGTCGACGACAGTGGATATTCTTTTTGTCACCAATTTCGGTCCCTCTACTTAGTGTTCACATGGGTTCGTGATGCAGGAAACATTTTGGCCCCTCTCGAGACCGATCCTTCAACTCCATGTGGGGATGCCAACCTCTTTACAACTTCTATGTCCTTACCACCATGAAGACTGGCCTTAGCGGTTGACAACTTGACTGCAAGATTAACCTCCTCAAGCAATTGGTCGTCTATGACAGAGGTGGCCTCCTGTACTAAGTCGAATGCCAATCTGCATCAAACAAAAGAAAAAGGGAGTGGAAAGTTCAAGCTATTAAAATTTTAAAAAATAGTTGTGATAAGTCTCGCAAAGTTCTATACAAGGAGAAGATCAAGTTACATCTTCAGGGTTAGGCATGTCTGAGCAGCTTGTGATGTTATTGAAAAAGCTATCTCCAAGAGGCGCTCTGGAAGTATCGGCAACAATGATCTTGCATTTTTTGCACCCATGACATTAAAAGTTAGCTTCTGAATCCTGGTCACTGTTATCATTTTTGACAATGTTCCCCCCTCGATTAGCAGTAGGAGTATCAAGGGACTCGCCAGTCCGTTCAACATCAGAATCTTGGTCCTTAAAATCAGATCCCTCCTTTGAAGTATTGCCCCTTGTGTTCTTCTTAAACTTAGAAGGGTCATGTTATGTACTCTACTGAAGAAGACAAATGTTGGCCTTGAGGTCACTTATTGTCACCTTAGACCACCAATCTTGGTATTTCTTATTCATGAACATATTAAGATGTAGCAAATGGCTCAGCAATGTCACCATGGACTTGGTGTTCTTAGATAGGATGGTGGTCCAAAAGTATAAGGCATCATAGTAGCATGTGGTCCGAGAGCAAGGATGAAGCTTAAGCGCACCAGGTAGCTCCTACCAGAAACTAAATTGTCTGCTAAATCGATGTGGACTGGAAGGCATGACATAAAAAGGCGTTGCACGACGAAGAGGTAGGTAACCAGAGTGGGGAGCTATTAGGTAGTTGAGCTTCTCATAGCTAAGAGTTCCATCATCATTCAAAGTCCCATATTTATTTTTGCTAAGCATGGTGCAACCTAAATCAACAATCACCCCTTCATAGATGCACCTTCGAGCATCCTCAAAACTCTTTGCCCCTCCAAAGCCAGAATAGTGCACCATTAAAGGACCCGCTAGAGTTGGATCCAGTATATAGTGGGTACTGAAGTAACATGCAAGCTAACCATATAGATAATGAGTAGGAAAGAATAACATGGAATTTGAGGGTTTTTTCGCACTAAAAATACCACTCAAGCCACGTTAAATGCTTGCCAACACTAGCACTGTAGGACTATATGTGCATCTGACCGCCATATTGCTAGCTACTTCAAAGGTGCCAGGACGAATGAATCCTTTTTCATCTTCAGGAAGAGCAAAAATGCATAACCAGCATGAAAAACAAAAGTAGCTAGATAGGTGCTCTCTCTTCTATCAATAGGAATTTCAAGTATATCAAAGACAGCAGATTCTTCTCGAGTCCACTGTAGGGTCATAGGCTAAATGTCACCTGATGTATTATGAGTTGACTTAGGTCGTGATTTGATAGGACGCGACCTGGAAGAGCTTCACCGCCATCTATATGTGGGCTGGATTAATATCTGATTGTTTAGATGATGTTGATATAATGCATCTCAGCTAGGTACTGCCTCCTCATAAATTTTCCCTTAAATAGGGAGCCCACCAAGTTTATAAAAGTCCCATAGAGATATCGACATTTCTTCGGATATAGTATGCAAAGTGTTGGTCTCAAGGCATCAAGCCTCACAAAAAGCATGAACAACATGAGGATCACGATCATAAGTGTATAATGAAGCATACACTGTACCAAAAAGGCGGCAAGTCCTCAATTGGGAGTCGAAGCATAAGAGAATGTGTTCTACCCACTCCCAATATTTTAGAATAAAAGAGAATTCCCTAAATATCTTCAATGTTGACCCCCAACGAACTTCACCGGAAATAATTTTTCGCCCAAGTAGCAAGAAAGTGGTGATGGTGTGGCTATTGTCATGGCTGGAGTTAAGAAGAAGGTAGATATCATCATGCGTTCTATCTTTAGCCTTAGTAGTCAACGGTGATGCAAAGTCAGAATGAGAGACAGTGGGTATCTCCTAAAACTCTGGATGAAGCAAGGATGGGTAAATAATAAATGTGCTGCCTAGCTCTGCTTTTATCTCTTCATGTTCTATGACAGAAAGGTAAATTTTATCTCGTCGTTTGTATTCCTTAAATTGTACCCTGATTTAGCACCTTAAAAAAACAAAAGTGGTTAGTTTCATTAAAAAAAGGGAAAGGAAGCCAAAAAAAAAAATTCTCGTAGGTTAGTTTCAAGGATATGGAATCCTCAATAGGCTCATTGGCATGGCTCATTCTTCAAGTGCTACACCCGTTGGCATGTGCAAGGGCTTTCTCCTCAAAGTCTAAAGATTGAGTCCGATTGACCTCATGCACAACGAGTCTTCAAGTGCTACGTCTTGCTGGCATATGCGGAGGCTTTCTCCTCGAAGTCTAAAGACCGAGGTCCGATTACCCCAGCACACAGCGAATCTTCAAGTGCTACACTCGTTGGCATGTGTAAGGGCTCTCTTCTCAAAGTCTAAAGACCGAGTCCGATCACCCTCATGTATAGCAAGTCTTCAAATATCACATCCCGCTGTCATATGTGAGGGCTCTCTCCTCAAGGTCTAAAGACTGAATCTGATCACCCTCACTCAAAGCAAGTTTTCAAGTACTGCATCCTGCTGGCATATGTGAGGGCTCTCTCCTCAAGGTCTAAAAACCAAGGCTAGTCACCCTCGCACACAGCAAGGCTTCAATTGTTGTATCCCGATGTCATATCTCGCGCATAATAAGTCTTTAAAAAAAAAGATTTGCATACAAATAACTGCGGTATAAAATAAATAAATAAATAAAATTTCACATCCCTATAGCGATTCTTTCATGCAAAAAAAAAAGACATCCCTTACAGTCGGTAATAAAGCATCTTACTCAAAAAACATGAAGTAATATAAAAGCTCTTGGCTTTATTCTTAGAGAAGGATGTACATTATAAAAAAATAAATAAATGATGTTTACATTCATATGAAAGCCAGACTTCCTTCCACAAGCTCGCATGCCCTTATTTCTACGTGAAGACAACAAAATGCAAAAGCATTGTCACTGTCATCGTCACATCAGCTGTAATTTCAGACAAGCTAAAGTCACATAGGAAGAGAGAAGATGAGGAACAGACTACAATTATTGCCTCTCTAATGTTTTTTTTGTTAAAAATAAATCCAAGTTTAGGCAAAGACAAGCATCCCTCAAAGCAAATTCTCCAGCACCTATCTGCCTGTATGGGAAATTGTGAATAGTGATATAAAAGGGAGTGAGGAGCCACCTTATTCTATGGGATGGGCAAATCTAAGGAAGGAGACATCTGCCTTGGGTAATAAGTCTTCAAATTTTAGGCAACAAAAATTTACATATTGAATAGCATATCTTATACATTGGTAAGTGTGTTTAATTATATCAAATTTGATGCAGCTCTTATATTTTATTTTTTTTGAAACAAAAATTGTCTCTTCAAATTACCAGTCAAAAAAAAAATGTGCAACATAAAAGTGGATGGCCTGCTTAGATAACAAGCCAAAAGATGTATGTTGAGACGGCGGTCGTGCTTAAACACCAAGTCGTGCATGTGACCTAGTCTCGATGGGGCAATTTATAGGCACAAAAAAAAATTAAATATGTGCCATGTCATTAAATAATTTAAGCTATTTGATGTTGGCTAGTCCAATTAATTAATTTAATTAGTTAGGCTCAAACGATTACCAAGTCAATGGCCCAATGAAATCTCAAGTCAACGGTTCGGTAAGACTATCAAGTCAATGGCCTAGTGGACTACCAAGTCATTAACTTAAATAGACTCCCAAGTCATCGCCCAAGTTCAAGGCTCATCTATCAATCTAAGAAGGCTATTAGTCCGCAAATCACTACTAGAAAGTGGACCAAATTTCGACCCTTTTGCGCCGACCCTTATGAAATGAGTCGGTATTTATTTTCCCCCAAATGAGACATCTCGACCCTTTTTATAGTTGAGATGCACCTCGTCTGATAAAAGGGTCGAGAATTTACATAGAAAGCAGCGCCCAAAATGAAAAAAGACCCCAAACGCGGGCTCGAGGAATGCAAAAATTAAACCGCTCTCATTCTCACCCGAACAGAGTAAAAGCCCTAGCTAGGCGCTGGCTCGCGACCGAAGTTGGTCACTCAATCTGCTGCTCGAATTCGCCACACCCACGCTCGGTTTTGCTTGAATTCGCCGGAATCCACCAGAATCGTCACTCCCAATCTGTCATCTAACTCGATTTTCCTTTTCCGGCCGGTACGTCGCTGAAATTCAACCCCTGTGTTGCGATTTGTTTGAGGTTTGTGGGTTTTTTTAAAAAAATTTTGGGATTTTGGTGATATTTTGGTGTTGATTGTGTGATATTTGGAACAATTTGGGTCGTACCAGGGATATGTTGAACAATTTTGGGATTCTGATGATATTTTGGTGATAATTGTTTGAGGCAAGTCCCTTTTCCGGCTGGTAAGTCGCTCAAATCCAGACTCTTTGGTGTTCATTGTCTAATATTTTGAACAATTTGGGTCGTACCAGGGATCTTTGCCCACCAGTTTGACATTTATTTTGCTGAGGAATTTCTGGAAAGGAATTTGGTGAAGGTTTCCGGGAGCAGTTGATTCTGAAAGGTACTGTGAAGAAATTGAAGCCTCTTGACGCAAGGTGAGTGGAATTTCCTTCTCAGTTTGTGTATGTCATTTTCTACAGAAGCCTATCTTATCAAAGCCAACAAACACATCACCTTAGTTCAACTGCCTACAAAATTAAGTTTTACACGTCAAACATATATAAGCACAGGTAAATTCGATTATGATAACTTGAGTAAGAATAAGTTGAAAATGATAGGCCATATTATTACGATGGCAAATCCAAGTAGATTTTGTTATCCTTAATAGATGGAGAACAAACTTGTGTCAGCATGGTAGGACGTAATTTCTCTATACGTCAACATTTGAATTCATAAGTTGGATGTCCAACTAGGTGGAAGTTCAGATATATTAGACTCTTTTTCAAAGTTTAAATTTTTCAGGTGCAAAATCAAGGGATCAACCATTTAAGAAATTTTTGACGTAATAGATTTTGGCTTAATGACCAAAAATATAATCAAATGGGATTCATATCTTGTAGCTTAATTTATTATTATACTTCTTGTTAAAAAATTGATGATTGTGTATTGCTATCAAAAAAATAAAGCAACAAAATTCATATAAATCTCTAATGTTATGACTTCTGGTCACATAGATCCTCAACTTGAGCATTAGTCATATAAGTCACCAATGTTTTAATTTCGGTCATATAGACCTTCATGTCCTGAAAACTGGAAAGTGATAAAAAAAACGATGCCTTGTTCTAAGAAAATGATCTGAAGTCATTGAATTTTTGTTGCATTTGCAATCTTTTCACATTCTTGAGGTTATGTAGTGAGAATCTCATGTTTTCCAGCTATCTTTTCATCTATCCTTTAGCGTTGTTTTGGTTTGTCATATGCTTCTTTATGCATGATGCCTCGTGATATGTTGCATAGCTATTTCCTTTACCTCGTTCTCTTTCGTTTTAAATTGAGATATTGTCACCTACCCTTCTTGGCCTATCTTGAAAATAGTCATTTCAATTTTCACCCCTCAGGTTTTTGAGATAATTTTTGTGCCTTCACAACCTAACTTAGTATTATTGACCTCCTAGTTGTGACTTGGCGGTTGGTTATGCACACAAATGCATGGCAAGTCATGCATCCCCCAAGTCAGTGGTAGGGGTTCAAATAATATTACATTCCATTCTGAGAAGGGGGATTAAAACTTATTTCCAAAACTTGAGTGTCTAAAATATCATTTCAGAATTCATAGCTCACTTGTAGCTTTTGTTTTATTTGAATCAATCCTTCTCTAAAATCTTTTAAAACTTTTTTTCTTAAAAAGTAACAAAGGCACTATGGAGTAGGGACTACGGAGATGATGAAATGTGGGTCTCTTGGCATGAGCTTCGGTCCTCATCAAGTCTGTATGTTTGGGCTTCCATAGACCCTGTTTCAACATTATCCATATGGATCGTTTTTGTTGTAGAGCACTTTTTTGATAATATCCTTGGGTGTATCATGCTTATTAAACACTGCTCTTTTTCCTTCATGCTTTTCAAGTAAGATAAGACCGGTATCCTTAGTTTGCGTTGAGTGGTTACTGCTAATCAAATAATGGGATCTGACTTTATTTTGTCAAGTAAACATACCTTAACTGTGTATCTTATGCTTCTGATGGCTATTAACTCCTGAAAGAAATTGACCAAACAATCCTGAGGGATTAAGTGATTTATTTTACACAGTTACTAGACTCAATGCAGGTTGGTTGAGTGCTGTAAAGTACAGATAATGTTGAGGTGATACCATTGTTGATGTAGAGCAATCAAATTTAAGACTTGAAAACTTCAGTTTCTCAAGGGATTGGTGGGGCCCAAAGCTTTGCTATATTATTTAGTAGTTAGTACTGTGCTTTGCCATCAGTTTCTGAAGGCTTGGTTTTTTTTTTTTTAAAAGAAGTTTAGATAAACATAGCCATTGTTATCATTTACATGTAACCTTAATAATATTTGTGTTATTATCATAAAGTGAACCATATAAGATATTGTACTAAATTATTTTATGTTTGTAGAAATGGACTCAAGTTGGATTGAATTACCAAATGATCATCCTGATTATCTTGATGGTGTTGTCAAATTTATTAAGCTTGCTAAGGAAAATCTCGTAGAAGGAAGAACTCAATGTCCATGTAGGAGATGCAAAGTGGATAAATGGTTACCTATAGAAGAAGTGGAGCAACATATTTTATTCAAAGGTTTCCATAAGAAGTATAAGCGTTTTATTTTTCATGGTAAAGGGGACATACTTGATCATGTGAAATATAGAGGAAGCACAACTCGAGAAACAATTATTGACCCGCCAAATGGCATTGGTGGAGATGATATGGAAGGTTTGTTGAGAGCAACTTTTGGGGTTAATATGCCAAGGTCTAAGGATGACATTCTTCATGATGTGGTTGATAAGCCGCTTGATGAAGGAGTCGAACCTTTTAATATGCATGGTGGCCAAATTTCCTTTGAAGAATTCTACAAATCAGCAAATCCTCCATTGGGTGATGAAGAAAAAGTGAAGTATCAGAAGCTACTAGAAGCGTCTAACGAGGCACTTTATGACGGGTGCACCACCTTTTCGAAATTATCTTTTCTCCTACGCTTGTTTCATATATGTTTCATTGGTCAGCTGAGTCTTTCACGATGTTGTTGAAACTTTTAGGAGATGCATTCCCTCAAATCATGGAGTTCCCGTCCTCTTATTATGAAGCTAAGAAAATGATCAATAACTTGGGCCTTGGATATGAAAAGATTGATGCTTGTCCTAATGATTGCATTTTATACTGGGGGAGTTTTTGGAAAAAGATAGTTGCCATGTGTGTGGTGTTTCGAGGTGGAAGACAGCAAAAGGCAAGGAAGGTAAGACATATGAAGGAAGTTCAAATGCTAAGATAGGAGAGCCGGCTAAGGTTATGCGTTACTTCCCTCTTATCCCTAGATTGAGGAGGATTTACATGTCACCTAAATTAGCTGAACAAATGAGATGACACGATAGGGATCGTGTGAAAGACGGAAAGCTAAGACATCCAGCCGATGCTATTGCATAGAAGGAATTTGATGCCTTATATCCTGACTTTGCTTCTGATCCTCGCAATGTTAGACTTGCCCTTGCTAGTGACGGCTTTAATCCATATCGTCTTATGAATACAACCTACAGTACATGGCCTGTATTGCTAATCCCGTATAATTTGCCACCATGGCTATATATGAAGCCATCATCATTTATTCTTTCATTGATTATCCCTAGAAAATCAAGTCCTGGAATCAATATCGATGTATACTTGCAACCATTAATACATGAGTTGAAATTGTTGTTCGATGGTGTTGTTGCTTTTGATGCTTATAGCAATGAATATTTCAATATGCGAGCAGTTCTAAGATGCACCATCAATGATTTTCCTGCGTATGCCATGTTGTCTGGTTGGAGTACTAAGGGCTATAAAGCATGTCCTTCATGTGCTGAATCCACACATTCATATATGTTTGGTGGTAAAATTTGTTACTTAGGTCATCGAAGATGGCTACCTCGTAATCATCCTTATCGTTCCCAAGGCCATTTATTTGATGGGACAGAGGAATTTAGGGATGCTCCAGTTGTTGTAGATGGGACTGAAATTTCAGAACAACAAGATAGAGTTGGTTATGTGTATGGGAAGTCTCAAAAGGCTTCAAAAAAGAAGAGAGGAAGACGACAAGCGGGTACATCTACTTGCGAAATTGGGGATGAGTGTGATAAGGGCAATGAAGATGCTGCCATTGATGATGTCCTTTGGACTAAAAGAAGCATATTTTTTGAGTTACCTTACTGGAAGTTTAATCCATTAAGACACAATTTAGATGTCATGCACATTGAGAAAAATATATGTGATAATTTATTGGGAACTCTTTTGAATGTGGATAAGAAAACTAGAGATGATGTGAATGTAAGAAAAGCACTTGAAGAGGTAGGGATAAAGCCTCACCTTTGGCTTCAACCATGTCCTGGTCGAGATCTATTTATGCCTCCAGCTCCATACTCTATGTCTTTGGAAGAGAAAGAAAAATTCCTGAAAGTTCTACAAAAGCTTAGAGCTCCGGACGGATATGGGTCTAACATCTCTAGATGTGTGAATTTGAAACAGCGAAGACTCTTAAATCTTAAGAGTCATGACAATCATGTTTTAATGCAAGATATCCTTCCTGTAGCTTTACGAGCATCACATGCCACTGAAGTGATTGACCTACTTTCTGATCTGTGTTCCTTTTTCAAGTATGTATGCTCACCTACCCTTGACGTGAATGAACTGGAGCACGTTCAATCAAGGCCTATTCTTACTCTTTGTGAGTTGGAAAAAGAGTTTCCTCCAACTTTTTTCACAGTCATGGTTCATCTCATAATTCATTTGGTAGATGAAGTTAAACTTGGAGGTCCTGTACATTATAGATGGATGTATCCTATTGAAAGGTGATAGTTTTAACTTTTCTTTTTTTACGTCTCTCTTTTGTTGAAGATTTTATCTTATTATTTTTCTAAACTTCTTGAGAAAGGTACTTGGCCCATTTGAAATCTCATGTCAATAATAAAGCCCAACCTGAAGGATCCATGGCTGAAGGGTACATTCTTGAGGAGACTATCGCCTTTTGTTCAACCTTCTTGGAAGGGGTTGAGACCATATTTTGTAGGAGCAGGAGGAATGATGATTATAATGTTAACATGAGTATGTACTTGTTTAACTATGGTGGTCGAGTGGTTGGGATGGAGAGGACTTGTCGTCTTGATGACAAGACCTTAACGCAGGCACATCGCTATATACTGCTTCATTCAGATGATATGAAAGAACTTATTGAGTAAGTATCTTCTATGCACTATGATGCTCCATGAATTGGGTTTTTAGTTTTGGTGTTGAAATTAAATGAGGGCTCCCTTTTTGCTAATTTTGCTAGGGAATTCTTAAATGAAAGGGAAGCCCCTAATCGATGCTCTTCAGCAACTGCGAACGAAGCCCTTCGAAGTGATTTGATAATTAATGAATTAGATGGATGGTTGCAAAATTAGGTTAGGTTATCTTTCGATGTTGAAGAATGTGTGCCATGAATTTGTAAATGTGGTTGCAAAATCAGGTTGTCCTTAATATAACTAAACTTTTTGGTGTTATAGGTGGAGTATATTGATGTGAGCACACCAGAAGGACAGTTGAGAAAAGCTTTAGCCGGTGGTTTAAACTCTGTGGCTAAAAGCGTAAAAAGCTTCATCGTTAATGGATACACATTCCAAACAGTTCATCGTGAGCGTTACCGAAAGACACAAAACTCTGGGGTTATGGTGGAAGCTGATGGCCAAGCTTACTATGGAAGACTGACGGACATCTATGAATTAGATTATTATGGGGCGTTCAAAGTTGTGGTTTTTCGTTGTGATTGGGTAGACATAAATAGGGGTCTGAAAACTTATAGAAATGGTCATGCTTGCGTCAACTTCTCAAAGCTCATTCATACTGGTCGATATTTACATGATGATCCATTTGTATTCTCATCTCAAGCAAAGCAAGTTTTCTACGTTGAAGATGAGAAACAAAAGGGATGGTTGCATGTTATTAGAACCAAGCCCAGAGACATTTGGATTTGGGCGAGGATGTATCGTAGGCTTTTTAGTGTGTAGTACATAATCATTGTGTGTCAAGCATTATTTTGCTGTGGAACAATGTTATGTCGTTGCTGTTTTGTTATTGGATTACTTAATTATCTGTCTTTTGTGTTCCCAATATGTATATAGTGAATCACTTGTTATTATGTTACAGCAGGTCGTATTACATCTATTCCTATAACTTGTTAACATATATATATATATATATATATATATATATGTATATGTATAGTTAATGACTTGAATTTACATATGACTTGTTATTATTTTCAGGTGTCGAGTACAAAGTGAAGCGTAAAGGATGAGTTATAGGAGCAAAAGAACACTAAAAGTACTGGCTACCACATCATCCGAAGCTGCACAACCAGCAATGCAACCTGATTTGAAGCCACCTACACAACCTCCTTCATCCTTTAAAGTATCAAAACCCCTAGTGCAGCAACCACCTACTTCGTTGCCTTCTACACAAGTCCCACAACCACACCAACCTATTACACCTCTAGCTTCAGAACAAACATCCAAGCAGCCCTCTATCCTGCAGTCTTCTATTGGAGTCCCACAGCCACCCACACAACCTGGTAGTGGAATCCTACAACCACCTACACAGCCCCTTAGGCCTCCCACTGCATCTACTAAAGTTGTGACTAGAGCATCAACTGAAGCTTTTCAACGTTCTGCAGAACAAACATCCAAGCAACCCTCTGTCCCACAGCCTTCTAGTGGAGTCCCACGACCATCTACACAGCCCCTTAGGCCTCCCACTGCATCTACTAAAGTTATGACTAGAGCATCAGCTGAAGCTTTTCAACGTTCTGCAGAACAAACATCCAAGCAACCCTCTGTCCCACAGCCTTCTAGTGGAGTCCCACGACCATCTACACAGCCCCTTCGGCCTCCCACTGCATCTACTAAAGTTGTGACTAGAGCATCAGCTACAGCTTTTCAACATTCTGCAGAACAAACATCCAAGCAACCCTCTGTTCCACAGCCTTCTAGTGGAGTCCCACGACCATCCACACAGCCCCTTCGGCCACCCACCGCACTTCCCCCACATACTACTGGGGTTTCAAAACAAATTGCACAATAGGTTGGTCGGCCTACTTCTTTGAATGGAGGATCAGGTATGATTACTTTAATCAAAACTTTTTTTTTTTAAAGTTTTGATTGATTTAGCTTTCTCTAAATTTAATATTCTGGTATTTGTGACAATGTTGGACGTTTTTTGTTTTAGATTCCTAGCCATCTTTCCAACCGCAATCTGCTGCCTCCGTTGCTGCAGTACGATCCGTATAGATGCCCACTTCTCAAACTGCAGCAGCACGGTCCCTGGTTCGCTCATCTACTGTAACATTTGGCCCTTTTCAGCCATCCTCTGCCACTATAGGATCCAATCCACCTTGTCAGCCCTCTTCTGTTATTGGAACTTCACAAGTTGGTAAAGGTGCAACACAACAAGAAATGCATCAAAAAACAGGCATACCTAGCCAAGCAAGCAGAGAATCTCCCTCAAATGGCAATAGTGAAGACTTAGCAAGGACTTCTCCGAGTCAATCTATTGATAAAGGAAAGTGTCATGTTGGAGGGAAACAGAAGAAGACATCTATGTCTAAAACCACCAGATCTTCTCGATTATCTTGGAAGGATAACATACAGTTTGATGCAAAAGAAGAAGTCCTGACTGTTGGTAAACAATTTACACTTTTTTGGTTGTTATCCAACTGTTATTTTTGCCTGGCCTCAAAACACCCTTTCCCAGGCTTTGGATTGTTATTTTCAGTTAGTTACTATCATAATACATGTCTTCTAAATGGTTTTTTTTTTTTAAACAGATGATCAAGGGAATGAGGAGGTGATAAATGGATCAATTCTACCTCGAGATGTTATGAATTACAAACAAGGGGTGAGATTTTGTGTGGCATTCAATAACTACAACCAACCTATTAGAAAGGGAGGCTACAATTTCGTGAGATTTCTTGGCTACATTGCAAGGCTAGAGAGATTTTGCCCTATCGGGACGATTAACTGGCACAAATTGAACAAAACATACAAAGCCGACATAGTTCAACTGGTTCGAGTAAGTTTTTTTAAAAACTCATGTAAACCTATATTTATCTAAAGTTTAGATTTGTCATGTTTATTCATTCTAAATTTATGACTTATAAACGATGTGCAGTCCAAGTTCATATATCCATCAGATAAGTGCTTTGATAAACGTGTCCTTAAACATGTTGCTAAACATTTCAAGCAATATAAACATGGTTTTAAGAAAGACCACTTCAAACCTGAATAGAAAACAAAAGAGGACATGTATGAACTTGTTCCTAAAGGGCACTTCGTGATGGGTGGATGCGATTGGTTGACTATTGGTGTTCAAAAGAACATGAGGTATATATATCTAACAACAATTACAATTATATAATTGCTTATACCTTGAACGTCCATATTTGTTATTTTTTTCCTTTAACATCAGGTATGATTACTTATTCTTTTTCCTTGTATTAACGAGTTATTTTTTTCTTTAATCTCTATACTTGCTTATACCTTGAATTTTTCTTTTTTTAATTTGTAGACTTTAGCAGAAATTGGTAGAGATGCAAGAGCTTCGCAAACGCATTGTCATACAACTGGTTCCACTAGTTACGCGGAAAAGCGAGCTGACTTTGTATGTTTTCCTTCTTTTTTTCTTCCGCAATTTATATCCTATCGCTATTCCAAATTTAGGCAATTGTTGCCTGATTGTCAAAATTTCCTCTTGGTTTGGCGATGTTATAAGAGATTTGCAATTACAGGTTGAAACTCATGGAAGGGAGCCAATACATTTAGAGTTCTTTAAAGAGACACATGGCAAAGTAGGTGGGGGCTTCGTAGCTAATACATGCACTAAAAGTTTTCTGGTATGTGTTCTAATTCAACTCACTTGTCAATTTTTTAGGATTTTTTGTTTCTTTGGTCTAGTAACAATATTTATTTTATTTCCTCTTAAATTATGGTAGAATGAGGCAAGTGCAAGGGTACAAGAGCGACTTCTCAACTCTTCCCCCTCAAAAACTCAAGTGGAAATTGAGAATGAAGTGTTTGATGAGCTTATGTATGAAGAAGAAAATCCCAAGCGACCAATCGGTTTTGGCTTTAATGTGGACCGAAATGATGTATTTGGTGTAAATAGCATCCTTAGGAAAAGAGGTTACATCTTCCCTGACAACAATATGGAACTCAAGCGTGTCAAAGAGGAACTAGCATCACAGAAGGCCATGTTCTTGCTTATGTTGAAGGCTGTGCGTGATGGAAAAATAACAGATGAATTCCTAAATACTACTAAGGCGGCCCTACGTATGGCTGGTGATTAGGTTAGTCTTTCAAATCCTAATGTTCTACATTTGGTTTTTTGCTTCATTGGAGGTGGTTGCGTTGATTGGCAACTATTGTTTGGAATTGGATATTTTGGTGTAGCTGTTTTGATATATGTTGCTCAAGTTCAATGAGTAGTTGTGAACCGGGCGAGTGGCCCGAGGCACTAAACCTCTTGGTTTAGTGCTCTGTCGCTTATTGTTGTTTTCCCAGGTACACTTAGCATATGCTAAAATTGGTAAACGTCGTAAATACAGGCGGAACTCTGGCCGTTTTATCCCAGGATTTATAACCACTATTACTTCTAGGTTACTTTTGTTCGCCTTAGGAGTTCCTTAGGAGGCACTAATGTTCGTATAATGCAACCCCAAAACCTGAGGAGAGAATTTAAAGTCTTACCTGAGGAGAGAGTTTAAAGTCATAAAGTAATGTATAATGCAACCCCAAAACCTCCAGTCATAAAAGACAGAGTTTAAGGTCTTACCTGAGGAGAGAGTTTAGAGTCTCGCGTAGTGGTTTAGTTCACTTACATTAGAATGAGCACAAGCTTAAGTTTTACTACCATGCTCATTTTTATTTCCATTTTACTGCCAGTAATGCTTCTATGTTTGTATGGTGTTTTCTTATATGGTGTTTTTTTTACCTTTGGCACCTTCTACAAATTTGTTTTGTAGTTTGGATGACTTAGATCAGGTTTCAATCTTAATTGTTGTATTTTTTGCTAATCTTTCTTCCAGGTTCAACAAGAATCAAGTGGGAATGACCGTAGCAATGAATCGGGGCACACTGGGCCTTCAACCTCAACCTCACGAGTCAATTAGGTGGATGAAATGATCTTGCTCAAGACTTTTGATGACTACGTCTGCAGATTGAGAAATTAATTTACGACTTTTGCATCATGGCAAATTGAGTACTTCAGACTTGTGGTTTTCTTTTGATTGTGTTGGATATCACTTCGATCTTTGAAGGAGCAATGCAGAGCTTGATTTTTAGTAATTAATACTAGCTAGGTAATTGATGTCGTCATATGCAGGACTCTAATTTCCTATGGCTTCTTTTGTCACATTTGGTACTTAGTTAATAGTAAGTCATGATTATTGTATCAACCTAGCTATCATGTGACATTTGAAATGAAGAAATTATGTACGTACATTATGCCAATTGCAGTACGATAATTGGTAATCTTTTGTGGCTATCTCATATATTTTGTGTTTTTTTAACATATATAAATAAACTAAAGAACATGCATGTACACACACACACACACACACACACACACACACACACACACACACACATATATATATATATATATATATATATTATTTAACCCACAAAATAATTAAAATATATATCTATTTTATAGGCGAATAATTTAGGACCCTTTTGTGAGCTGCCATAAATCCCGCCAAATTATTTTGCATTCCCGCTTCAAATAAAAATAACACTGTGGAAAGGGTCGAAATGCACCTATTGTCGACCCCAAAAAGGGTCGACATTTTCGTACAGGTCGTCCACAAAAAGGGTCGCCATTTTCAGACAGGTCGACCAAAAAAAGGGTCGAGAAATCTCGACCTTCATTTCCTCGACCCTTTTCAGAAGCGTCGACCGAAATTTTCTCAACCCTTTCAAGCGTCTAGATCAAGGAAAAATACGGTCGAAATACACCCTTTTTTCTAGTAGTGAATCCTAGAAGAGATGAGAGACTTCTCCCTATAAATATAGCTCCACCTCCCGCTCATTCGAGGATAGAAATTCTCTCCCACAGAAGACTTTCTAGAAAGAGACAACAAGCACATCAAAGCATGCCGTTTACTCTAGAGATTGAAGCACACACTTGATCGAGATTCAAGCTATTTCGGCCCTCCATCAAGTCATAACAAGAGATCAAATAAGAGGATTTTAATTTGTTCATTTGTAACAAAATATTTAGATATTGTATCCATTTTTATTATAAATACAAATATTAAATTTGTTCCTCGATTTAGACTTAAAATTTGTGGTTACAGGGCCTACAAGGAAGAGATCTAGAGATAAAGAGACATTTTGTAGGAGGGGTTGTTGAGTCTACAACAAACAATTTCAAACATCAAAGCTGGGGCTTAAAGGTTCACATAGCAAAATGGAAGTAGCTTTCTCTAAGTCTAGCTAGGTGGCAAAACAAATGCTTAACAAGCAATTATAAATTGTGCGAACATATCATTTTCTTTGAAATAAAACAAGAATAATCAATTTAGTAAAAAACTTTGCTAAATCTCATTACTCCTAACCATGTATCATGGCCTTAAATTTACATGACTACAAGCCATGGTTTGGTATAATATGAACTCTATAACCCTAGCTTATCCTCTAAGTAATCGAAACAATAGGTGATAAGGAAGCAAATATATCATAAAAGATATTTACAATATTGTTTCCGTAACACTCCCCCTTAAGGTGGAGCATGAGAATTAATCATGTTTAGCTTGCCCCTTAGAAAGAGAAATTGTTGGTTCCCTAGAGCTTTTGTGAAAATATCCACAACTTGATATATAGAAGGCCTATACATGACAAGGTTGCTAGAAAGTATTCTTTCCCTTACAAAGTGACAATTGATCTCGATATGTTTTGTTGTTTCATGGAACATGGGATTCTTTGCAATGTGGATAGTAGCTTGATTGTCACAAAAGAGTCTCATAGGCTTTTCCAAGAAGATACCTAAAGTAGCTAACAGAGACTTAATCCAAATCATCTCACTAGTAATTATAGGCATACTCTATATTCAGCCTCTGCTGATGAGCATGACACTATCCCTTGCTTCTTTGTCTTCCATGCTATGGGTGATCCACGAAGAGTAATAAGAAAGCTAGTAACTGAGCACCGAGTTAGGGGACATGCTCCCCAATCAGAGTCACAATATGCATAAGCTTGTAAATTAGAATCACTAGGATTGCCTTCCAAATATCTTAAAATTCAATGAGCAGCTTCCATATGATCCTATTTAGGTTTGCATAAACTGAGCTAGAATGTTTACTACATAAGACAATTTTGGGTGAGTAATGGTGATATAAATTAATCCCCCCACCAAGTGTCGATATTGAGTAGGATTATTCCAAAGCTTCACCAAAGCCTAGGCAAGCTTATGATTCATCTCAATGGGAAAATCAACTAGCTTAGATCCCAAAAGTCTACACTCATTAATTATTTCTAAAGCATATTTTCATTGGCATAAGAATAATCCTTAGGAATTTCTTGAAATTTCTATTCTTAAAAAATATTTTTGATACCCAAGATCGTTAATACGGAAAGAATTTAGCAAAATACTCTTTAAAGGCTACACATAACTTGGAATCATCACCTGTGAGAACAACGTCATCAACATAGACAAGCAGTGCCATGAACTTCCTCGTCAAGGTCCCCATGTAAGAATGCATTGTTTACGTCCAGTTGATGTAAATCCTATCATTTTGCTATTGCCACTACAAGAAATATTCTCACACTTGTCATCTTGACAACTGGAGAAAACGTTTCATTATAGTCAACCAATCAAATCCCTCAATCTACTCATCTCCTCGAATCACCAACTGCGCCTTGTATCTCTTGATGCTTTCATTAGGCTTGTACTTGACTCTGAACAACCATTGACAGTTAATGGCCTTCTTCCCTAGTCTTAATACCTCAACACTCCATGTTGTGTTTTCCTCAAGAGCTTCAATTTCTTTCGCCATTGTTTCTCTCCATTTTGGGTCCTGGACTGCCTCATGAAAATATCTAGGCTCTACAACTTTAGAAATAGCAACCAAATAATTTTCATGCGCTTTACAAAATTCATCGCAAGTAACATAATGGCCCATGGGATAAGGTTTACCTGAGAAGACCTTAGGAAGTGAGGATGTAGCCTTAGTTGATGAAGAAGAGTCCTTGCTGGATACTGAGTAACAAATGAATCTTGCAAATGGCTTAGAGTCTTGTAAGCCCATCTCTATCATTCCTAGGTCGCTAGCTGGGTGCTGCCCATGTCTGTGAAATCCTTGGACGTGGCGGGCCCAGCTGCATTGTTATCCTATCGTG
The DNA here is from genome assembly GCA_029747015.1 of Carnegiea gigantea. NCBI lineage: Eukaryota > Viridiplantae > Streptophyta > Magnoliopsida > Caryophyllales > Cactaceae > Carnegiea > Carnegiea gigantea. The sequence goes on along the minus strand of JAKOGI010000471.1, from coordinate 313,383 downwards.
GCCCAATGTATTCACCCGAATCAACTAGCTCACCTTCATTACTTGTCCCAGACTCGTTTGGACTCACTATATAAGCAATATCATCTTGAACAAATATATTATCTTACTGGTCACATATCCTTGTCGTCCCCCCCATGGCTTTGTGACTCAGCAAAGGGAAATTGTTGAATCTAAGAGTTACATTTTGATTTTGATGATAATAAATAATATGATTAGTATTATACATGAACTGGTAAAGTAATGTGATGTTATAATTATCCTATTTCATATATAATATATATGGTTAGTCTAATATTAATTTACTAATATCAAAATACATGTTGTGGGACATCCTTATGAGTATTATGGTGTAACATATTTGCAATTACATCTGTTAATTGAGTGATACAATCTTGGAGATTACATGGAATTATGGATATACTTGTAATGAAGTTATCATAAAATAAAATGTAATGTATGATGACATGATGATCTTGATTTATTTGTTGCCATAATTCTAAATATTATATAAATGTTTTATGACATGATTTGGATATCATATCTTTGGGGATATAATTAGAGATATGATTACGGATATAATTTAAGACAATTGATTTGATTAGATATGACATGGATTTATCTTATGAATTAATATTGGACAGTGAAATACTCAAGATAAAATCTCATAAGAAATACCTTGTGATATTTATTGATGGGGATTATTTTTATGAAGTATTTTCCTAACTGATATGACATAATATTGGGATTATATATTGATTCGCGAAAGATATTATTGGTTTGCGTGAAGATATTATATGATAAAGCATCATATAGATTTTATATGATCTAAGAGATTGATGTTGGAAAAATATTTGATTATCCATGAAATTTCCTTTAATTAATTGAGCTGAATATTCTAATGATCACTAATTGATATGATGATAAAATCTTTAAGATTGTTCACTGGTTAATAAAGCTTAAATTTGAATTTGAATCTTAAAATCCCAATTAAGGATCATTTTGAATGTATTACATGTGATATTATTACCATATTGAGAATATGGATGCAGATTTATTTGTGTGATAGATAAAGCATTGTTCCAAAACTTTGAAAGGAAGTTCCTGGCTTTGAAAATAGAAGATTTCATTCAAGCAAATCAAAGGCTATCATGATTAAGAGATTACAGCATAACAACTAGTTGGTTATCTTTGGCTGTATATACAAGGAGTTAAAGCAAGTTTAAGGCATCAAAGCAATTGAGAAATCACAAGCTACGCTTTGCAAATAGAAGAGAAGAAAAAAATTGAGATACTACTATGAGTTAGAACTTGCATATTTATTTGATAACTACTTGTACTAGTCTTGTGAGGATAACTTCTTGTAAGGGGATTCTATAACAAGCAAGTTGGGGATAACTTACTTAGGTAGCTAAGTATTGAGTGAGCAATACTTAGTGAGTGACTCAAGTTAAGGTACTTAATTAAGTGGCCAATCACGATAGAGGTTCTCGCGATCGAGTTATTGATCTTGATGGTGTTCCAAGGAGTCTCTGTCGAGTTGGGGGACTTGAGTGTGTAACTTGTTAAGTGAATTAGGAACTGCTCAAATCCTAAGGTAAGAAGAGTCTTAGGCGGTGATTAACCCTTTTTGGAAGGGCCAACATCGTAAAAATATCATCATGTTTTGTTTGCTTTTATTTCCACATTTAATTTTTATAATTGCTTTATTTTTTGTTAATCACCCTATTCATCCCCTCTACGATGATTTGACTAGCCTAACTGAACTTTCAATTGGTATCAGAGCAAGTGCTGAAATTTTAAGACTTAACCATCTATAGCTAGATCCTATGGCTAGTCTATCAAGTATGTTTGTTAATTGTCCTCCGATTTTTAATGGTACTCACCTTTCTCTTTGGAAGTGTAGGATAAAGTCTTATGTCGAATTGATTGACTTTGATCTTTGGGACATCATTAAAGATGGTCTTTTTATCCCCACATGGATCAAAGATGATGGTAGCATCATTGTCACGCCAAAGGGAAATTTAATTGAGGTGAGAAAGAGAGGCTTAAGAAAAATGTTGTAATGTTCTTTACATAATGATATTTTTAACTATGTTTATTCTTGTGAGATAGCCCATGAATTATGAGAGAGACATTTTCTTCTATACAAAGATACGAATGAAGAAAATCTCATTTTGTCAAAAATAGGCAATGTATTTGACCACAATGACAAAAAAGAGATCAGTAATCATTGCTTAATGGCAAATGAACACGTTAGTGATTTAAATTCAAGTGATGATGTTGATGATGTGAACATAAGCAAAGAAGAAGACAAAGAAAAAGAGTATGAAGTTTCAGATGAGGTATATGATGGTTTAGCAAGTGTTGAAAATGCAAGGCAATGAAATTATTGCTTTATTTTTTCAAAGAACTACAAGGACATAATTCTAAAATCAAAATTTTAAAGAAAATGGTTTTTGATTTGTCTCAAGAAAATGTTGAATTGCAAAAGTTAAATGGTTTGTGGTCAAATGATTTAAATGTAGTTCAAGAAAAATGTATATTTCTCAGAAAAAAGAAAAATGAATTACAATCCAAACGTGCCGACCTTGAAGAAATTGTCTCAAAATTTTCTAAAGGAGAAGAAAATTTAAAGAAAATTCTCGGCTCACAAAAAGCATCATTGAACAAGGAAGGGATTGGTTTCAATCTTTTCAATAAAAAGAAGTGTTATAAAAGCTTCTTTGTTAAATTGACCAATCACGAAAGTAATAGGTTTATTTCTTGCGATTATTGTGTAAAAATAGGTCATATTTCTACTTCTTGACGTATTAAAAGAAATCTCATCGTGCTTTACAAATTTGGATACCAAAAAGACAATAACTCCAATTTTGAGGATGCTAAGCAACATGGACCTGAAGTGCTCAAAAGCGATTTGAGAAAGGTTTAAGTTTGCTTTATAGGAGTACTTAGCATCCAAATGAGTACAATTTCCAACAAAACTGAATGTTCAATAATCATTGGAGTTCTGATGGTACTAATTTATTTTATGGTAAATAATTAGGGGGATTGCAATGCATTTTATTATGGAGGAGAATACTATTGATCTATCCAGATGTCATATGTTCTCACTTGAATGTTTCATTAGTGAGCTTTATAATGTGAACCAAGAAAGAATTAATGGTTAGAATTTTGATATTTCATACAATTAATTTGTCTTTAATTAAACACTAATATGAAATCATGTCATTTGTGTATAAACTATGCCTTCTGATATATGACAAGTTTCTCATACTATTGCATTTGTACATATATTTGTATAGTTAAAGTCATGCTTTATTTGTCTCTAATTATCCTACATCCCCTATATGCAATTTTTTTAAAGCATCAATTACTTTTTCGAAGTGGAAGATAGCTTAATTACTATAAGATCTTGGTATGTTAGTATGTATAGGGCTATAATTTTTGTTAAATTCTTACCTGGACCCTTAATTATATTTGTAGAGAAGATTCTACGGGCTTTATTTATTTTTGAAAAGGACAAACTAAGTTTTTCAAATTGTTAAAATTCTATATGATAATTATTATATCTCTATGGGTAGCCTTGCTTAGTTATTTTCAAGAGAGACATGGGTTGACATAGACATGTTATAATCTATATAGCTCTCTGTCTTATAAATTTTTTTTATGTCATTAAGAAGATTTATTTAATATTTATTTTTACATGAACTGAGGAGGAGTCCTCTCTCTTAGCTAATGGTTGTATTGGAGAATTTTTAAAAATACTAAGATTAAGCATCATAATTGAACAATCACATATGTTTTCAATTGCGTACAATAGGATGCTCTCAAAATTACGAATCGAAAAAGAAACCACAACAGTCGTCAAATGAGGTTTATTGTCAATAAACTGATTTCTCTATTATTAACCATTTGAAGTTTTTCTTCACATACTACCTTCTTATGAAATATAAGGAGAAATATTCAGTAAACTTATATAGTGTAATCATAGGTAAGTCTCGAATCATTATTAGATGATATAAGTTCAATCGATATCTAAATTTCTTTGGTGCAACTAATGCATGCTTTTTTTGTAAACTCACAATATTCTTTTGCAATGACTTGGAATGAATTTCTACATGTAATATAGTCAAATCTATTTGATTTAATATTAATTTCTTGGTGGAAATAATGTTTTAATATGACCTTGAATGCAAATTAGGGAATCGTGATCTATCATGCCATCCATCTTATGTATGTGATTTTTAGCTGTTAACAACTTGATACTTATGCATGAATTCTCACATTGAAATTTTGACAAATACATTGGTTGAATTAGAGGTTTGCATGAGCATCATGTTGGCTTTATATAATATTCTTCTAAACATCTCCATAAATTATTGATAATGCATGTCATAACATATTGATTGAATAATTTTATGCACATAAATTATTATTATTTTTAAAAAGGGAAAATATCATGTGTTGTGAATGTTTAATATTTTCACGTCTTCCATGATCCTGTTCCTTTATTTGTGAAATTGCATATATTGTTTGTCATCATTGAAAAGGGGGAGATTGTTGACTCTAAGAGTTACATTTTGTTTTTTTTGGGAAAGTGAATACATTTTGATTTTTATGATAACAAGCAGTATGATTAGTATTATATATGAAATGGTAAACTAATATGACGCTATAATTATCGTATTTCATGTATAATATACATAGTCGGTCTAGTATTAATTTATTAACATCAAAATACACGTTTGGACCTACTTATGAGTATTATGGTGCAACATATTTGTAATTACATGTGTTAATTGAGTGATGCAATCTTGAAGACTATATGAAATTGTGGATATTACTTGTAGTGAAGTTATCATAAAATAAAATGTGACATGATGATCTTGATTTATTTGTTGCCGTAATTCCAAAGATTATGCAAAGGTTTTATGACATGATTTGGATATCATATCTTGGGAGATACAATTAGAGATATGATTATGGATATGATTATGCTAATTGATTTGATTGGATATGATATGGATTTATCTTATGGATTAATATGGGATAGTGAAATAATCAAGATACAATATCATAAGAAATACCTTGTGATATTTGTCGATGGGAATTATTTTTATAAAGAATTTTCTTAACTGATATGACATAATATTAAGCTTATATATTGATTGGCCAAAGCTATTATATGGTTTACTTAAAAACATTATATGATAAAGCATCATATAGATTTTATATGATCTAAGAGATTGATGTTGGAAAAAATATTTGATTATCTAAGAAATTTTCTTTAATTGATTGAGGAGAATATTGTCATAATCACAAATTGATATGATGATAAAATCTTTAAGATTGTTCATTGGTTAAGAAAGCTTGAATTTGAATTAGAGTCTTAAAATCCAAATGAAGGATCACTTTGAATGTATTACATGTGATATTGCTACCATATTGGGAATATGGATGCAGATTTATTTGTGTGACAAATAAAGCACGTTTCAAAACTTTAAAAGGAAGTTCAAGTCTTTGAAAATAGAAGATTACATTCAAGCAAATCAAAAGTTGCAATGATTAAGAGATTACGGCATAACAACTAGTTGGTCGTCTTTAGCTGTATATAGAAGGAGCTGAAGCAAGTTTAAGGCATCAGACTAATTAAGAAATCATGAGCTACACTTGCAAATACAAGGGAAGAAAAAAAATTGAAATAATACTTTGAGCTGGAGCTTGCGTATTGATTTGATAATTACTTGCACTAGTCTTGTGAGGATAACTTCTTGTAAGGGAATTCTATAACAAGCAAGTTAGGAGAACTTGCTTGGGTGGCAAAGTGTTGAGTGAGCAATACTGGGTAAGTGACTCAAGTTAAGATACTTAGTTGAGTGGTCGATCGCGAGAGAGGTTCTCACAATTGAGTGGTTGATCTTGATAGTATTCAAGGGAATCTTTGTCAAGTTGCGAGACTCAGATGTGTAACTTCTTTAGTGAATAAGAAGTAAAGGAGTTCAAATCCTAAGAAAAAATAGCATTAGGTGGTGATTAAATCTATTTGGAAGGACCAACACCGTAAAAATATCATCGTGTTTGTCCCGTTTTTATTTCCGCATTTAATTTTTATAATTTCTTTAATGTTTACTAATCACCCTATTCACCCCCTCTAGATTGATTTAACTAGCCTACCTGAACTTTAGAAATTTCTCTCCATGAAATATTACATCATGACTAGCAAACATATTTCTGGTTTCTAGGTGGTAAACTTTCGACCCCTTTTTGCATAGGGATATCCCGTAAATATACACCTCAGACTTCTTGATTCAAACTTATCTTTGGGTTTTTGTATATTATAAGCATAAAAGAGAGATCAAAAAGTTCACAAGTCATCATAATTGGGCTTGGTTTTGAATTTTATAAGGAGTTTTCCATTTAAGAACCACAGTAGGTGTTCTATTAATTAAATAGGCAATAGTCAGGATCCACTCCTCCCACGACTGCAATGGTAGATGGGCTTGGAAACTTAGGGCCCTTGCAACATTAAGTATGTGACGAAATTTTCTTTTAACCTTGCCTTTTGCTAGGGAGTGTCTACGTAAGTTGTTTCATGAATGACCCCATTATCTCTATCAAACCTTTTCATTGGATTAGATGTGAATTCTACACCATTATCAATTTTAATGATTTTGACTTTTACTCCAAATTGAGTGTCAATCATAGCACAAAAATCCATTAAAAGTTCCGAAGCCTCACTTTTCTCATTCATCAAATAAATCCAAACAACCGGCCAACATCATCAACGATAATAAGAAAATATTGGGCACTCGAAAAGGACTTAACGCGATAGGCACCCCATATATCACAATGAATATGATCAAAGCAATTCATAACTTTATTTTCACTAACTGAAAAAAGGCATATGTGTTTGTTTTGCCCTCAAGCACACATCACATAAATCATTCTCACTCTCACTACTAGTGATAGAAAAAATTGACAAAGCTTGTATGGAGGGATGCCCTAGTCTGCAATGCCATGTATCATAACAAAACACCTTGTTGGCTTTAACTCCTACACGTGATGAATTCTCAAGTAATAATCCCCTCTTCTTGGCTCATCCACTCCAATTTGACTGCTCGAAATAAGTGTTCGAGATTTTTGAATGTAAATTTAAAGGCCGCAAGCATACAACTTTCCTTGTACTACTTGGATCGTCTCCTTAGGGGCGGGGAAAAGATTAGATCCCTAAAATTAAACTAATCTAAACAATAAATTAGCATAACTAAGTATATTAAACACAAGTCTCATGATATTAATATGAAATCAAATTATTCGTGGACTAGATTTCCTGAATAATTCAACCAAACCATACAATCAATAAGGAAGTAAATAAACTCGAAACCAAAAAATGGGCTAATGAGAATATACCTCTATGGCCCTTCCTTATGATCCGCTAAATCATGCCTAGTAAGTCCAACCCATTTGTAACTATTGTTAACAAAATACAGTTGCTAAAACCAATTAATCAACGAAGGGCGTGTTCTTTTCATTGATCTTTTTTAATTTACCAACTTCAACCAATTTCAACCCACTTTAGCCCACTTTAATAAAAAAAACCAACTTCAATCCACTTCAACTAACTTTAACCTATTTCAATCCACTTCAACTAACTTCAACCCACTTGCTTCAAAATTTTTATTCTCACTGTTTTATTCTCACTATTTTAACTAACTTCAACCAATATATCAACTTTAACATACTTCAATCCACTTCTACCTGCTTCAATCCACTTCAACAAAATATACCAACTTCAATCCATTTCAACCCACTTCAACCTACCTCAATCAATTTTACCCTTTTACCAACCCCAATTTACCAAAAAAAAAAACAAGCCCTAAAATGGCAATTAAAAGTAATTAAAATCGAACTAAAACAAAACCAAAATCGAGGGGGGGGGAACTTTGGAATTTGCTAAGTATCAAAGTCAAGATAGGAAGAATGGAGGAACCATGGATGTTCTTGCACCCCACTCCACCCAGATTAGTGCTGTCCAAACAGAGAAGACAGAACAAGCAGAACATAGGAGAAGGGAGAATAGAACAGTATGATTCCCATCTTTGACCTCCATCACTGGAGGTTCCACCACATCCAAATAATGAAATCAACGACCCCATATGCATTCTAAATCAAAACTCTCATCCACAATTGTCCTAAACCGAGCTACCATTTTCGCAGAAACCCAAAGCAGACACTAGTAACAGAACATGGAGACGTAGAACAGGCGAAGAAAAATTAAATCTTACCCAGTAAATTTGAGCAATCCCAACTCATAATCACAAATTTCAACTCAGAGTTATTGAATTCCCTACTGAGTTTAAAGGATTTGAAGCCATGAAGTTCCAAGTTCACACTCAGATCTAAAATTTGAAATCAATAGGGAATGAAAATTGAGAAATTAAACTCTAAATTAAAACCGTAATGATCTAGCTAGAGATTGAAATTAAATAAAACTAATAAAGCCCAAAAAAACCTCAAACGCGAATGCTAAAACTGATTTGAAATTCTAAAATTGAAGCTGCAAAGACAAAAACTAAACAGTAAAATTCAAGCTCTAAATTAGTGAAAGCTCAAGCCAAAACTAATTAAAGCCCTAAATTAAACCTAGATACTTTCTATTCGCGACTGCTCTCTTCAATTTATCCTCACTCCCTTCGTCGATCTTAGCCCCTCATTTCATGCCTGAAGTGGACGGTGAAGATGAAGCATGCGCTGGCCGTCAAAGAGGGATGGGATTTGGTGTAGCGTGGGCGCACGATGGTGGACGAGGATGGAGGTGGTGGAGTTAAATGGGTGATGATGGTGCCGAGATGAAGAAGAGTTGGATGGGAAGGGGTTGTCTTCAGGCTGAAGAGTGAGAAAGGAGAGAGGGTGAGGAGTAAGGGGAGGAGGGTGTCATGTGTCGGGCACCAGGGGGCAGGTGATTTATTTAGGTTTTCTTTTATTTTTATTTTTACCTCTTTTTAATGCTGACCTGTTACTGAAAATATACCCAATCAAGTGAGAGCAGCCCTGCCAGCCCATACTCTTTGCTTCAACATTTTTCATCATCTTTTTCCTTTTTTTTGATTTTTCAAACACCTATAAAACGAAATAAAATAAAATAAAAATTTTAATTTCATATTTATTCTGAGAATAAATTAAGTATAAGGGTATAGTAAACAGTAAGGTCATGTATCACACACAACTCCTTAGTAAACACATTGCAAAAATTTTCTTTAATTAATTGCTCTATAGAAATTAAGCTAAAATTTAAACTCGAATCAACAAGAACATGATTTAGCTTCAAATTTGGTTCAAGTGGATGAATCCTTGTTTTTCCCATGGTCATTGTACCATTCGATAGTTGAACCAAAATAGGCTCCAAATCACAAACATCACATAATGAACTTAAAACTCCTGTCATATGACATGATGGCCCAGATGTACCTAGACTTGGGAGTCTCAATGAGACACAGAAGTCTTTGTACCTGCTCGACAGTGAACCCAACCGTGACTGTCGCCTAATTTCCGTCGGCTGGTGCTGATGTCTTGGTGTGCGCTTGTACAGTATTGATTGCTATGCGACCTCCTCTCGGCCATCGCGATTCCCACCTTTTCTGCCTCTGTCAACGCGATTGTTCCACCCAGACGAATAGCCTATTAACTTGTAACAATAGGCTTCTTCGTGCTGGGGTTTCATTCAATGCTTGCAGTTTACCCTTTCACTTTGCATAACACTTGGTCAAGCTATATGGGACATAGCAAAGGAAGCCATGCTCTTGGGTCTAAGGTCTCAATCAGCCATCACTCATTTGTGGTTTTCCTCCTATTGTAACATATTGAAAATCTTATCTGTTGAAGGTAAGGATTCCGGCGCCTGAATCTGACTCCATATAGTTGAATATGAATCATCATTCAGGCCCATTAGAAATTGAAGTGCCTTGTCTTCCTCTAAGTACTCAGCTATCTTAGCGGCTCCTTCACACTTGCACAGTTGGATTTTGATGTAATTATTGAGCTCATTCCATAATCCCATGAGCCTCGAGAAGAAATCAGCAGCATCTTGTTTATTTTGTTCATAAGATGCAATCTCCACTTTTAACTTGTGAATCCTGGGTATATTTGGCACATCATACCACTTCTTGATGTTTTCTATAATTGTTGAACGGTATCAAGATACTATATCTTTATGTAGCCTCGGATCTATGACATTCATAATCCACTATATCACCATTGAATTCACCATCTCTCGTGCTCTTGCTTCATCGAAAGGTTCTCCTTCTATTGTTATCAGTTTGTTATTGAGCCATCAATAAAACCAAGTTTATTTTTCTATTTTAGAGAGGTGATGACTGCCTTTTCTCACAAGTCATAATTGTTCCCATCAAATTTAGTGTTGTTATGATGGCCTCAGGAGAATCGAAGGGATGAAGACAAAAGGGGGATTGATTCGTGATGATGAATGTTTGATCTTTCTTGTCTTTGCTCATGGTGATTTTTGTGAGAAATTTTCTCTTTTAGCGGTTTGAAGATTGAGGCTATGATACTATGAAATAAAACAAGATGAGTTAATTTTGTAAAAGAAATTTTCTCTTTTTCCATAAGTCATTACTCTTGACTGTGTATCATGGCCTTAAATTTACAAGACTACAAGCTGTGGTTTGCATAATACAAACTCTATAACCCTAGATTATCCTCTAAGTAACGAAAACAATACTTAATAAGGAAGTAAAAATATCACAAACATATTTACAATACTATTTCCTCGATATTCTTCTCCTCTCTATTTGCCTCTATCTTCTTCGTGTAAACTACTGTAGTGCAACGGGCTCATAAATACATGATCCACTGGGTATGATTACCCACGTTGGAAACTCCTTTGTAAATGATTTCACAAGCATTATTAAAGTTCCACATGAGTGTTAAGTCATAATTCATGCATGTTTTTAATAATTAACTAGGTTATATTATATGTATTATTTTATCTAATTTACTTTATTTTATATATTTTTTAGGTCAAGGCTTAATACAGTGAAGAGAAGAAGAAAAGACATCGAAACGGTGGTTTTATTTATTCAAGGATTTTACAAGAAGATTTCTCAAGTTGGTCCGAAAATAATGATTCATGAAAAATATTAATTTTCATAATTATTTATTTGGACTAAGAGTACTACTCCTAATTGAAGAGGAATTGGATTAAATAGAAGAGGAAATCCTACAAAAACCCTAATGGCATAATTCACACTATAAACTTACGATCTCCTAATGCCACCTCTTCACCATCGCAATCTTCCTGCCTCCTCACTATCTCATTGTATCATCATCACATTCTCCTTTATCACCACGCGTCCACTTTCACGGCATCATCATCTCTAGCCTCTTCACTACTAATCATTTTCATCAATTGACAACATCATTTATGCCATCATATTATCATCCTCATTACTTCATCGTCATACCACACCGTCTCCTATTCATCTCGCGTAATGTCACCATCTCATCACAAATATCATCATTAGTGAACGGGGTATTATTATTTTTAGTTTGTTTTAGACTAGTTATTAAAAATGACATTCATAATTAAGTATTATGTTTTAATTTTTAATATGCGTGATTAGTTTTTATATAGTTAGCATAGTCTATTTGAAAATGTTTCAGAATGAAACTTACTCAAGGAGTGGTGATGCCCGGACTTAAGTGTGACTGACGTGTTAGTTGATCGAATGCACTAACGTGTCCTCCTTCAATGACCTGAAAGAAGGTCGACCTCGGGTGTTTCTTCTGAGGAAGGCCCCTTCGGCACTCAAGTCAGTCACAGGAAGAATTTAAGAAGGAAGTTCAGAGAGAGAGAGAGACAGAGAGAGACAGAGAGAGTTTGTCCAAAGTAAAAAGTAAGTTGTGAGAGCCCCAAAAAGTCCCCCCAAAAGGGGAAAGTTGGGGTATTTATAGCCTTGGGGTTGACCCCCAAGGGTAGGGAGGTAATTTCCCTAGTAAGAGGTCAAATTACTATTATACCTCCCTCAACCTCTTCCTAGAAGCATGTGGTCAATTAGGACTCCATGTTGACCCGGATGACGCCATGTGTCGCTTCCTTATTGGACGGATCCACCCCGATCAATTAGACCCTCACATATTAACGGAACGCTTCCTGAGGTGTTCGGATAAAATGTGGATTTTTGTTACCCTTTCTCTTGGAGAGCTATAAATACGCTCAGTGCCTTCCTTCAGGGCCTGCTCACCCACGCATCCATAATGTCAAAGCATCAATTCCCCTTTCTTGGCAGCGCAGAGGACACTCAACTCCTCTTATCACGGTTTGACTTTAAGAAATTTTGCGCAAAGCCCCGAATAACTTCACCCAGACCTTTGCCACCTCATTGGTCATCGCTCTGCCCTCGCTTTGTGAAAGCTGAAGTCGAGCGTTACGCGTATGATCCCGGTATTCTTGAGATAATGCAGTTGGTCTTCTATGCTTCCGTCCTTTAAGAGGCGATCCATTTCGGAATCGTCTCTCCCCTTATGACCCAAGACTTGGTTGAGGCCTTAGAGGGGTTCTGCTGGGAGAGTTTTGAAATTTGGTTGGACGTCAATGGTCACCAAATTGTTCGATGCTACCGGCGACATGCGAGCATTACTGCCCCGGTTGGATTCGAGGGCATGGAAAGTTTAGGTTCCTTGATATTTCCCCCTCATCTTTCAAAGGGAAAAGGTATCAGCCCCTCGGATAAAGAGTCGGGTATCGCCCCAAGGCGGAAGCGGCTCTTTTCGAAGGAAAAGCCAAGCGCTCGTTAGTTCGAAAGGGAGCCCGGCTTGGCTTTGTGACATTAAAATCACATCATCGACTGGCCCTTCTCTGTTACCGTTAAGTAGAAGGAATTAAGAGTCTTTAGTTTGTTTTCCATTTGCTTGTAATATATGCATATGCCCTTGTTTAATGCGTATCCATGCTTCCGCATTGACACTTTTGTTATTGTTTTTGCTCGTTTTCATCGTGTACTTGCAGCTTTCATTATCATTAAAATGAGAGTTTTGTTATCTCGACTCGGCACAAGTTTTCCATGCGTCAAAACTTATGACCACTAGTCCTGATGCTTTTCCTCATTCGACCTGGTGGATTCCTTTTTCATAATCCGACCACGGCTTCGAATGAAGGCGTTCCCACGTCATTTGTTTTCTGCCTTTTTTCGTCCTTTTTTCTTCCTTTTTCTTGTCTTTTTTCCTCCTTTTTTCTTACTTTTTCCTTCTTTTTTCCTCTTTTTTCCTTCTTTTTTTTTTTTGATGGGAGCCGAGTGGGAGGGGCTCTTCACTCCCCTCAATCGAGTGGGAGGTGGCTCCCTCTCCACTCGGCTCAGTCGAGTGGGAGAAGCCTCCCTCTCCACTCGACTCAGCCGAGTGGGGGAGGAGCCGCCTCCCCACTCAGTTGAGCCGGGTGGGAGAGGGGCTCCCTCTCCACTTGGCTCAGTCGAGTGGGAGAGGAGCACCCTTCCTACTTAGCAGCTTATTGAGGCATGCTTGTTGAGGCAACTCAAATGCCTATATAAGCAGCTTGCCTCTAGTTCATTTTTCATTCCCATTCTCACACCCTTCTCAAAGTTTTAAGAAAGATAAAGTTAGAGAGATAGGCTCTGAGGTACTCGTTCCTTTGGCCTGCCCACCGCTAAGGTATTCTGCCTTTCCTCTATTGTTTATCATTCTCACATCATAGCTATGTCGTCCTTTGTGTATTCATATAAATCGTCCTCCAGCCCCCATCGAGACATGGAGGAGGTGAGTTTATTAATGACCATGCCTACCTGTGCCTAAACTCCCCATTTCGGGAAGGCCCTAGTCCCTTAAGGAGTTATAATGATAACTTTGATTCAGACTCTAGGCACCCCTGAAGTCCCCCTACGGCAATTCCTTGACGGGAGTTCCTTTGGACTAATCCCAAGGCCCAAGGCCCTTGTGGAGAGCTCCGATAGCTCTCTATCCCTTGACTCCTACTCTTTGGGAAGGCCTATGTTGTATCTGTGGGAAGTATCCGTAGCTAATTCACTTCCTGTGCCTTTTGCTAGGGTAGATATGCCGCCCACAGTTGTAGTTGAGGAGTTAGAGCAGGATCCAGCCTCCTCTAGTGGCCCTGCTAGGTCTAAACCGGAAGATGGGCCTGGTTCTCATTATATTAACCCTTTATTTTGTAAAGAGCTTAAGAATTTGTCGATTTTGAGTTGAAGTATTCTTTTTAATGCAACCATATGGTAAGCATTGCCTCGGAGACAGATAATGTAGCTAACCCCCCACTCGGATGCATAGATGTATATTTAGAAGCCTTAGAGTATGGCCTTCAGTTTTCTCTTCCGAAGATTATCATGGAGATCCTCCAAATGTATGATATTGCAGTTACCCAACTTGTTCCCAATGCGTGGGCATCCATTTTATCATTCGTTGCCACTTGTAAGCTTAAAAATCTTGAATGCACGGTCGTGTCCTTCTCTTACTTGCACATCATCCAGCGTAACATCAAGACGTGTGGGGGAAAAGATTGGTATCGAATAGTTTATCGAGCCGCCTACATGTCTGCTTTAGACAAGCCTTCTTCTGTTCATAGGTGCAAGTACAAATTTGTTTTCGCGAAGAGGGTGACTAGGGATTGGACCATCCCTATCTGGAACAAGCGGGGGCCGAACAAGACTTGGATCACACCTTGCACCACTCCTTGGGAGAAGGAGATGGCTATTGTGAAGTGCTTTCTGCTCATTAACTCCATCCATCTTCGATCTGGGAAGACCATAAAGGTTCGAGCCAACTGGCTCCCTCGGAGAGTGCTATTCGATTATGGGTGTTCCTTTGTGCCGCCGGGCTTTGTTCGGCTATCCACCGTGTTAACTTGATTATCGCTTTACTGAATTAGCTTACACTCTTTTCTTTAACCTTAATTATTTGATCTCTGCTTCTTGCACAGGAGGTGATAGATACATTACCCAGTATGAAGGGTAAGCTAACGAAGGAAGAGAGGAGGCATCTTGATGATGCAAGATGAGAGAAACAGGTCCGTGAGCATGTTCTTCAGGAAGTTCAGGGTCTCCCTCCAGTATGTTCTTCTTCTCGGCCTCGCAAGTCCAAGCAACCCCAGCAGGTCCCTCCCCTGAAGTGTGTATCTTCTCCTCGTAACATGGTTATCGCCCACGAATTGCAGACTAAGAGCCAAGTGGTCGAGCTAATTAAGACTTCGATTCGACTAAGGCAAGCTGAGGGCGTGCCCCTGCAGCCTGCTGATGTTCCTTCCATGGGAGGATCGAGTGGTGGACCTTCAAGCCTCCCGCCCACCAAGAAGAGAAGGCCTCCACCATGAGTCATTACCCCTCCTGGGTCTACCGACCATCGCTCCTTCGAGGGGAAGAGTTCCTTCCTTTCCACCAACTATGAAGGGAAAGTAACGTTGCTTGAGGAGCTCGCCCAAAAGTAGGAACTTGACCCTACCTCCAACTCGGGACAGGTCCCCGAACACTCTTGAGGAAGGAGGATATTCGTCAAGCGATTGCTCGCTTTCGTGCGGGTGCCACATCCTCCGCTCTCCCATCTTCCCCCGAGTTTGGCTAACAAGACCCTCTGGAGGATGATGTGCCGACGGCGATGTTGATGATGATGATGATGATGTACAAGCCTGACTTCCCCTCCCCCTTTAGTCGTTCTTCCGTAGCCCATTAGACTTCACTTTTGTGAGTGATTAGTTTTCGCCTTGAGCCTTTGAGCCAAAGTTGTGTGGATATCTGCTCATTTTGCTTTGTTTAGCTTGAACTTCTATTTGTGTGTTGTGGTTTCCTGTTTCGTTTGCATGTATGACATTCCCCATGAGAGTTCCTTTGTTTTTCATCACATCCTTCCCTTGCTTGCTGTCGCTATTTATTGACATCATGCATCAAAGAACTTGTGCAGTTTGTCGAATCAGGGTTACTTGCCCTTTGAGGAGGTTGCAAGAGGCTTTGCCTTTCCCTTGGTGAAGGGGGGTGGTTAGCTAAGCATAACTGTGCCATACATCCCTCCCTTGGCCTCTGGGGGCGAGCGATGCTAGTGATGAGACAAATGCTCTGCCTCCCACTGCCTATCATGGCACTCATGGGTCTATCATGTTGTAATGTTCAACCAAATGTCTGTGCTGGGTCTACTTCCTTGTTTGAGGGGGTAGGACAAGTTCGAATACAAGGTTGACGTCCTATCGTTCCCATTGCAAAGTTTGGCGCTCATGGGTTAAGTTCGGATGTAAGCTGACCGAGTTGAACCTTGCATCAGCGTATCATTTAACCAAATTGTCATGCTTGGTTAGACCCCTCATTTGAGAGGGTAAGACGAGTTTGGATGCAAAGTCAACGTCCTATCATTCCCATTGCCAAGTTTGGCATTCGTAGGATGGTTCGGATGTAAGCCGAACGAGCTAATCCTTGCATCAGTGTATCGTTTGACCAAACTGTCGTGCTTGATTAGATCCCTCGTTTGAGAGGGTAGGACGAGTTCGGATGCAAGGCCAACATCTTATCGTTCCCATTGCTAAGTTTGGCATTCATGGGATAAGTTCGAGTGTAAGCCAAATGAACTGATCCTTGCATCAATGGATCTTTCCATTTGGATTTGTCGTTAAGTTTTATCATTTCATTAGACTTGTTGTTTCTCGGACTTATCGTTTCTCTCTGAGCGCCTAGGCCCCCAAACTTAATGACAAAGAGTACACAAGGGTCGAACAGAAATACATTCATTAATATTCATAGATAGTAAATCAGGGGCCAGCCGAATGTACAGCCAATGTTTTTAGTGTAAAGTAGGTATCCCATTTACACCAACACATGATTGTTTCACAACCACATTATATGTAGTCCTTTCTAAGGTTATCGGAGTTCTAAGTCCTTGGTATCCTTTTCCATTGAAGGGTTGAGAGGTGAAACGTTCCAGGTCATACTTCTTTGACGATCATGTACAGCCCTTCCCAGTTGGGTGAACTTGCGGACTTCTCTTTCAGTGATGGATGCTACCGCCTCTGTTTCCATCCACCTGTTGAAGTAATCCACCGTGACAAATAAGAATTTGTGTTGTCCTGTTACCTTTAAGGAAGGACCCAAAATGTTCATGCCCCACTTTATGAAGGGCAACGAGGAATGTATTGTCGCCATTGGGGTGGATGATTGGTGGTAGAGGGGGCAAATTTTTGGCACTTATCAAATCTTCTAACCATTTCCATTGCATCCAGTCAGAATGTGGGCCAATAATAACCAATCCTTAATGCTTTTGCAGCTAAGCTGCCTCCTCCAATGTGTGACCGACACTCCCCTTCCTGTATTTTAGCCAAGATCTTCTTGCCTTCATCCGGTGTCGTGCACCTTTGCAAGGGATGTGAGAAGGCTTTCTTGTAAAGGAGTCTGTCGTATAGCAAGAACCATTCAGACCTTTTCTTTATGCAATCGGCCTCCTTTGGGTCTTACAGTAGGGTTCCATCACGCAAGTAGCTCGTGAAGGGCTCCATCCACATCTCAATCCTATCAATCTAAACCAGCTCCTTAGTGTCAATCATTCGCTCTGAAAGGATCCCCAACGAATGTTTTTAGGACATCTATCGGGGGAGGAACTAGCAAGATTTGACAAGGCATCCGCTTGCCAATTCTTTGATCTTGGTACATGTTCAATCTCGAATTTTGAAACATGGAGGACTTCTTCTTTGCTTTGGCCAAGTATGCTATCACGGATGGATCGCGAGCTTCGAACTCACCTTTGACTTGACTCACCTCCAATTGCGAGTCGGAGAAAGCCTTTAGGTGTAAAACCCTAAGTGCATTGCAAATTTCCATCCCGGCCAGTAAGGCTTCATAGTTCTCTTCGTTGTTGGATGTCTTGAATGTGAATTTCAATGCATGCTCATATGAATGTCCTTAGGGTGATACCACGATTAGTTTGGCTCCACTCCCCGCATTGGTTGCGGATCCATCGACATATAACATCCATGCTTTGCTGGTGATCGCTTGGGGCTCAGCTGTGACTGAGCACTTGGCAATGAAGTCAGTAAGAGCTTGAGCTTTGATTACTCTTTGCGGTTCAAATGTGATGCCATATGATGCTAACTCAACGGTGCACTGTAACATTCTTCCGGAGCTTCCATACTTCTCAAGAGTGTGTCACAAGGGTTAGTCCGTCAAGACAACAATGTGGTGCGATTCGAAGTATGGACGCAGCTTCCTACTTGCGATTAGCAAAGCATATTTAAACTTTTCAATGAGGGGATAGCACTGCTCGGCGCCTGCCAGGACATGGCTGACATAGTAGACTGGCAGCTATTGTCTCTCTCTTTCTACAAGCAGTAAAGCACTTATCGTATGACCGGAGACAGCGAGGTATGCTAGCAATGCTTCTCCTGTGACCGGACTTACCATCCAAGGGAGTCTTCCCAAGTACTCCTTGAGGTTTTAGAATGCTTGCTCGGCCTCTTCATCCCAACCGAAGCATGCCTTCTTCTTTAGGACTTTGAAGAAAGGAAGGCATTTATTAGCCGATCTTGACATGAACCTTCCAAGTGCGGCAATGCAGCCAGTGAGCTTTTGTACTGCTTTCACGGTTGTTGGGGACTTCATGTTTAGTAACGCTTTGACTTTGTCAGGGTTGGCTTTAATGCCTCTTTGATCGATCATGTATCCTGAGAACTTTCCGGACATGACTCCGAAGGTGCACTTCTTGGTGTTGAGCTTAATTTCACAGTGCCTTAGGACTTTGAAGGTCTCCTCAAGGTCGGTTACATAATCGATCTCTTTAACACTCTTAGTGATCATATCGTCGACATACACCTCCATGCTCTTCCCTATGAGTGCTGCAAAAACCTTGTTTATGAGGCACTGATAGGCAGATCTAGCATTCTTCAACCCAAATGGCATCACTTGCAACAACATAGACCAGTGTCAACGATGAAGGTTGTCTTCCCTTAGTCCTCCCTAGCCAAAGGGATTTGTTGATAGCTGGAGAAAGCATCTATAAAACTGAGGAGTTCGTGGCTGGCTATGGTATCGATTAGCTTGTCCATCTTTGGCAATGGGTAGCTATCTTTAGGGCATACTTTGTTCAAATCAATGAAGTCAACACACATCCGCCATGTGCCGTTCGGCTTCTTGACTAAGACGACATTCGATACCCACCTGGGGTATTGGCATTCTCTTATAAATCTCGCTTCTAAAAGCTTCTGGACCTCAGTTGCCACAGCTACGCTTTTTTTTGTCCATAAGTGTTCTGAATGACTAGCCTATGATTTAGATCCATGCTTATTTTATGTTCCATTACATGCAGTGCTATGCCTGGTATTTCGGAAGGATCGAACACAAACACATCCTTATGTTGTCTCAAGAGTCCAACAACTTCAACCTTTATCGTGGGGTTGTGTTCCTTGCTGATCTGAACCGTGTGCTCTGGGCATGTGGGGTCCAAGGGTACGGACACCACCTCAGAGGTGGGTTCCGATTGGGGCCTTCTGTGCTCCTCTGCCGAGGCTGAGAGCACTACCATTGCTTCTATGGCAGACTTCTTATCGATCCTAGGTGGTCGGGATGCTTCACCTGAAGGGTGTTCTTCTTTCCTTCCCAGGGACTTCAAACTCACATAATAGCATTCCCTTGTCATCTTTTAGTCTCTGTATAGTTTCCCCACCTTTCCATCATCTAGTTCAAATTGTACGGGCAAAAGTTAAGGTGCCACCACAGTTTTGATGGCGTTTAGGGTTGGTCTCCCCAAGATGACATTATATGCCATAGGGATGTCCAGCACTAGAAAGTTTGTTTCAACGGTATGTGAGTTATCTTTATTGCTCACCTGGACAGGCAGTGTTTTGGTTCCAAAGGGATATATGGGTTGTCCCCTTAATCCTACAACAGGGGCCTCCGCGGCCTTCAAGTCTTTCTCACTGTACTGCAACTTCTTCAAGCACTCTAAAATGATGATATCAACTGAACTTCCGATGTCCACAAGTATTCGGCGAATTATGACGGCCGCTACCTTGAGTTGTATTACCAAAGCATCGTTGTAAGGGGTTTACTAGGGACACATTCCTCTAGACCAAAGGACATGGTTGGTCCCACAAGTAGTTTCAGTTCCTTGGCGGTTATGACCTGACTGAGCTTCCAGATCTGAGCTTTTCGGTATCCCACGCTCAACTCCTTGCTGTCGATCCCTCCAATGATGGTGGCAATGATCTCTCTATTGCGATCAACATCATTGTCCTTTTTCCCTCTGGGTTGCATCAGTTGTGATCCCCGCCTCCTCCTTTTTTCAGGAAGCGGTTGAGCGGTCCTCAATCAGCTAGCTCATAGAGGGCTTTTTTGAGTTCATGACACTAAGTGGTCATATGCCCGCAATCCTCATGGTACTCGCAATACTTGTTCTTATTCCTCAATTTCGCTGGGGTGTCAATGGGCTTTGGGTGCCTTATCATGGGGCTACCTTTGATCTCCATAAGAATATTATAGGGCGTCGTATGGAAATGCCAGGTTCTCTCGTCATCCTTTCTATGACGCTTGTGTACCGATGGACCCTTATCATCTCTTCCCCTTTTTAATTGTCAGGTCAGATGAAATCATCCCTAGTACATATCTTAGTAGCCTGTATGAATTCCTGGGCCCTCCTCAAAGCTTCGGCCAATGTCGTCACCTTGTTGTTGGCTAGGGAGAACTTGAACCTTCCGGGGAGCAGCCTCTTCAGAAAGGTCGTATATGTCACCCCATCTTGCTTGCTATAAAATGAGCATTGAACAACTCAGCCAGTTGGTGAAATGAGGTAATGCTCCCATTAGGGAGTCCGTTGAACCATTTCTGTGTGATTCCTTTCAATATGGCCTGGAAGTAACGACAGCAGGTTGCGTCGACG